>PVKA01004346.1:0-100025 GCA_004027165.1 Ctenomys sociabilis
TTTTTTTTTTTTTGTCTTTTTTTTGAGACAGGGTCTCACTATGCAGTTCAGGCTGGCCTTAAGCTCACTTTGTAGCTCAGGCTGGTCTCGAACTCACAACAATCCTCCAGCCTCAGCCTCCCGAGTGCTGGGATTACAGGCATGAGCCACCATGCCCGGCTAACTGCTCCTTTTTTTTATTCATCTAATTAGAATTCTCAAAGCAGAAAGGAATAGGCAATAAATTTTTTTTTAATTTATTTATTACAGTGTCTCACTACACATCACGGACTCTTATTGCAGGGGGGGGTCAGCTCAGCCCACCCTTGGAGAGGGGCTGGCACAGCATCTGATGTTGGGGATCGAACCGCGGTCCCTGAGAGCTTGCCTAAGCAGGCACTTTAGACTGCTAAGCTATCTTGCCAGCCTGGCAATAAATATTTAAAGATTTAAAATTTCTGAATTTAGTTCAACTTATAATACTGCATTTCCAAGAAAAATGAAGCTTTTGCACAAGAAATTTAAATAAAATCATACACAAAAAGATATATAAGAATGAAATTGTCCAAAACTTATTGTAAAAAAAAAAATGATTAAAGCATATACATAAAAAGTATTAGCTATGGAAAAACAAAATTAAATAGTGTCTTATTGCACATTAGAAAGAAAATAAAAAGGATCAAGTGTGTAAGAAACTAGACTAATTAAAGGACTGAAAGAAAAAGATCTATTCTCTTTGAATTTTGTATGCACAATTTGTCTTCACTTCATATCTTAAAGTTGATCCTTTTCTCCATCCTTGTAGCAGGAGGAAGCAGAGTGGGAAACCATCAATGTGCTGTTAATGAGACATGGCTTAAGAGCCCTATGCCTAGTCAAAAGAACAGAACTTAAAGGTAATCAAATCTTATTTTTTATTCTACAAGGCAAAAAATTACTTTTTTAAAAAATGTTTTATCTGGATGTGCTCAGGCCCTCTGGTGAACCGTGGAGATGAGCTGCAGTGCTGGGCCAGCTTTGTGTGGGCCTTGGGTGGATAGGGGCTTGGGTTTCACTTTTGTTTTTCCTTTGACCCTGGCAAACTAGACTAGGAGAGGCTCGCCCTTGCTCATGGGACTGCTGTCCCCAGTCCTCTGTCCCCAACCTTGTCCTGGGTCCTATCCTGGCATATGCTAGGGTGTGGCCGTGGGCCTGGAGCCTGAGCTGTCTAGAAAGTGCTGCTCTGCAACCTTATGTTGTAACACAAAGGAAGCAAAGAATGTGGAAAGGGGTGCCAAGTGCCAGTGTGTGTGACAGGGAGTCTGCAGAAGAGATTGTGTCTCAGTACTGTGCCATCAGTACTGTGGATTCCCTGATCAGCCTGCCATTTGCCACTATAGATAACTGAAGATGCTAGTGGATTCACTGATGTTCCTCAGATAAACTTGAAGAGGAGTGAAGGAATAAATGAAGAGCAAGCAAGAGGCCAGCCAGATAGCTCAGTGGATTAAAGCGCCTGCTTAGGCAGACACAGAGGCAGGGGCCAGGGGTTGGATCCCGCACATGCTGTGCTGGCCCTGCCCAAGGGTTTGGCTGAGATGTGGGTTGAAACTGGCTGTGGTGGCATGCACCTGTAATCCCAGCAACTGGGAGACTGAAAAACAGGAAGGATCACAAGTCTGATCTGGGTAGAGACTCTGTAGATCCTGTACCAAGATACATTTAAAAAAAAAAAAAGAGCAAGCAAATGAAGAAAAGGAAAATAAAGGATTATCAACTCAACTATTTCCTATCCATTACCATTACCAACAGAAAAGATTACATGAGGAATTAAGACCCTGCAAAGCATGTTAGTACAAGATGAGTGACTGGCAAAAGCAGTGGTTGGTGATGGCTCCTTTTGTACTACCTTGCTAGTGATGCATTTATGAAATGAGGATGAAGTGAACATTGGTATGGATGCACTTCAGCATTTGAAGCAGTTGGTAGATGTCTTCCGGGGAAGGTGTGTAACATTTTCCTTCCAAGGGTCTGACACTTTCAGAAATGTGGAAGCTAATGGACGAAGACCACATCCCCCGACTTTCAGAGACTGTAGAGATTACAAAGAGGATATTTCAACAAAAAGGTATCCTGGCAGGAGAAAGCAGAAGTTATAAGCCTTGCTTGATCTTTATTAAGTTTTGTATAGAAAGCCCTTGGCTCCAGAAACATGCAGTGAAAAAGATAAGCCCCAAGTGGTATGAAAAATTGATCAAGCACAGATTTGGAGAAGAAGCATTATACTTCATAGATCTTGTTCCATGGGGAAGGTAAAACAAAGTAATGATTATAATCGCTATGAGTTTTCAGTTGTGATTGGTAAGAAGCCTGTTGGAACCCAAAACTTAATTAATGAAGTTTTGGGACAAGAAAAGGTGGGTCTGAAGTCCAAAGTGGAACTGATAGAGGAAATTTTATTAATGCCTGAGACTCAAGCCAAAATTAGAGAGGTTTTTGAAGGAAGACTCAAATAATTTTGATTCAGCACAGCTTTGACATAAACCTTTCCTTGCTATCATGGCATAGTTTATAAAATTTCTTCAGCTTGTTAAGTAGCCTGTTGGTAAACATCAAAGTGTTCTGACAGTTTGTATGTAACGGTGAACCAATGCTGGGTGCAGAGTTAATAGTTTCTCGCCAAAGGAAGCTGATTTGCCCTATTTTCTGAGCTGATCTTGTGTTTTAGGATGTTTGTTTCTAAAATAATGAGGCATTTTATAGAAATATGACTTTTTAATGAGCTGTTGTGAGATATTCATCAGGTCCTTGTGGATAAAAAAGTCTGAAAAATCATCTGCAGACAGAACAAAACCAACAGCAGTATTTTAAGTGTCACTTGCCTCCTGTCAACAAGATTGTTTCTAAATCAAAAGAAACATCATCCAGTTGTCTACATTTAGTGTTACTTTTAATGAGAATTCGAATATTTTTGAATATTGGCCTCGAACCAACTTTTATAAATGTAATAAGTGCAATCACTAGTTAAGAATAGTTTATAATACCCACATGTATTATTTTTCACTGATCAAAACATGTAGTTTGCTTTGCCATTTCTTATTGAATAAATGTTTAGGATTTTTTTTTCCTGTTTTCTGAAGATAAACCATAAATTTTACCATATATCTTTGAATTTGTTTGCATTGGTTCATTTTTAAAGAACATTCTTGAAAAATTTCTCCCCATGTGATGATTATTAATTACAGTTTCTATAGTCACTGTAAAATTACTGCTACTAATAGATCATGAGAGGGAGGAAATGATTGGAGATCAAATGTTAAGTCCAGTTTGTTCATGGGTTGTAGCTATTTTTTCATGAGTAAATTATACTACACTTATTTGCAAATAAGTTTATGCATTTTCATTCCTTCTAATAAAAGTTTTGTTTCCCTTAAAGAAATCTTTAAGAAGTTTTTACCTTACCTCTATTTTTAATATCTATATCATATTTTTAAAATGCAGATCTTATCATTTTTGATAAACAGTCATCACAAAGGATGAGGCAGAATTTGAGAATGTTGATGGAAGAAACAGAACGTCAGCAGAGCATGATACAAGAGCTCATAGAAGCTAATCAGCAGCTTAAGTAAGAAATTGAATTCTTTGTGTCCTAAAAATAACAACTTGTTTTTTGTTTGTTTGTTTGTTTTGCAGAACCAGGAGTTGAACTCAGGCCCTTGAGCTTGCCACGGAAGCACTTATCCCACTGAGCCATCTCCCCAGCCCCTAAAATAACTACTCTGAAAAGGATCCTAATATTTAATTTTTCATTTTGACTAGGTGTTAAAATTTTAAACTATTTTTGTAGGTAAATTGGTAAAATTTTTATAGATATGTTGGTAATAGCTTAGCATAGATGATAGAGTGGTATCATCTGTTTGTTTTTGTTCTAGAAATTTTGATTGGGGTGTAGCTCAGTAGACCACGTGCTTATTATGCTCAAGGGCCTGCATCCAGTCCTTAGCACCAAAACAAAGATACAGTATTAAGAATACAGAGAAATTTCAGAAAGTAAATTGGTCAATATGTTCGGTGATTTGGTTTATTTTTAATACTAAGGATTAGAATTTCATCTGTTAAATTAGAAATGAGCTTCAGCTAGAAAAAAGCCGAGCAGCATATGAGGAACAACGAGCTAATGACTTGGAACAAATTATGGAGAGTGTAAAATACAAAATTGGAGAATTGGAAGATGAATCTCTAAATAGGATTTGTCAGCAACAAAATAAAATGAAAGATCTTCAAAAGGAACATAGAACTTTACAGGTACTGAATTATGTATTCTCTTAAATGATGATTTGTATGAAAACAAGTTCCAGGTGACTTCCATGTTGCTTAATTCAGTGTATTTTTTTAAAACTTATTTCACCTATCAGTATGCTTTTTTTAATACCTATTGTTTGGTTCCCATAGTAGCCCCTTTATTTTTCTCTCTTATTTCACTTGTCATTTAATTCCTTAGTTGCAGAATCTTCTTATCTACCTAACATCTTGGTGTTGAAATTCCCTTTGACCTTTCCTTTTTTCTGGATTTGCTACAGTAATTTATGACTCGCAGATTTATATCTGTAAGTCAGATTTTTCTCCTAATCCTTTACTCATAGACAGCAATCTCTGTTGAATATCTGATAAACATAGGACTTTATAGGTATAAAACTAAATTATTTTTATAAGAATGGAAATGTTATAATATTGAATACTCAATTTCTTAATTAAAAATTATATTAAAAGTTTGTTATTTGATAAAAGGAAATGATGGGAAAGATGTAATTGTCCCTAGAGTATAATTATTTCACAGTTTAAGACAGGTTCTTCTATTTTTAGTATATAATTGTTTCCAATTTGAGAATGGTTCAGTTTTATATTTCACAGTTGCAGGCAAGAAACACTAGTTTTGTATGTATGTGGCAAAAGTCAAGGAAATCAACACGCCTGAGTTATATTGAAAGATTTTTAGGGAGAAAGACAATTCATGTTCACATAGGGTACTAATAGCATTGGTATCTGATCTTGCACATCACACCTGATTCGTGTTTGCTTCTAGTAGGTATCTAAGTACACTAGCAATTTGGGATCATCTTAACTTCAGTTTCAGAGATTATGATAATTGAAACTAAGCTTTAGTCCCAAAGTGAACTGGTCTAGTTCTAGTTCACCCTTACTCTTAGCATGTAGGGTGAGAATTTTCCTATATCTATGTCTATTTTGCATCTCCTGAGTATCTAATTTTGTTTCTATTATCCTGCCAGGATATTAGAATAGAATAAATAAAATAAGAATAAAATAGAATAATTAAAAATAAAATTGTAAAAAGTCCTTGCTCACTTTCATACCTTCCATGACACCTTTTCAGATATTTCAAAACCTGGGCTACATGGCTCCAGAAGCTCCTCCAAGATCATAGCTCTATATAATTTTTCACTGCCTTGTTAGCACTTTCAGATTTTTACAATACATTTTGATCATCTTTTTAAAGTTTTCCTCTGTAGAAGAGTTGGTCTGAATTACCTAGTCTCATTTTTGGAATAGGATTTAAAAAATTTTAAGTATATAGTAGTATGGCTTTTATGTTGTCAGTGTGTGATTATTCTAATATCAGAAGTTCTTGGGCTAGAGAGATAGCTCAGCAGTGTAAGCACCTGCCTGGTGAGCTCAGGTTCAATCCCCAGTACGACATGCTGTGCTTATCCAAAACCGGGTGTAGTGGTGCACATCTGTAATCCTAGCGCTGGAGAGGCTGAAACAGGAAGATCATTATGAGTCTGCACTGTGTAGTGAGACTCTGAACCAAATACATAAATAAAAGCAAAGAAAGAGAAGTTCTTTGTAGGTTTGGGTTATTGTGTATTATTTCTTTAGGTCTTGTTCATGATGTTTTCTTTATATCCCTGGTTGTATGTTATAAGGGCATAGTATTTCAAAAAGTTTCTATGGGCACCAGGAACCATTTGAAAACTAAGGTGAAAGTATCTTATTCCAGAGACTAAGCTCAGTCATAACCTAATTTTAATCTCCTAGGTGGAAGAAGAGAACCTTAAATCAAAAGCTTAGATAAAGGAGTTGGAGAAATGATAGTTCCAGTATAGCACTTGATGGGAGGAAATGAAGTCCTTTTTAGTAAGGTGCTCTTGCATAGTTCATGGTTTGGAGAAAAAGTAAACTCAAAGAAGTGAAGTTAGTTTTCAAGGCTCTTTCCCCAGTGACATTTGCAGATTCCTGAACATTGAGAGCATCTAGGTTTTCTTTCATTCCGAATGTGGTCTATCTTTTCCTCCCCTTTTGTTGGATTATTCTAGCATATCAAGAGTAAGTCTCCCTTGTACCTGGTGTATATGTAGTCCTTTTCACACTTAAAATTTGTTTTGTCGGTGTTTTATTGGGATCTTTGCATCAGTATTTATAATGGATATTTGCTATATAGTATTCTTTTTATGTATTTGGTACAGGGTCTATAGGGTCTCCCAAGCACTGGGATTATAGACACGCACCACTACTCCTGGTCTCAGTTGCTGTCTCAGTGCACCTGGAGGTGGGACCAGCAAGGCACATAGGGGATCGAACCCTGGCCACTGCACTCTGCCTAAGCAGGTGCTTTTAGTATACTGAGCTATCTGGCTGGCCCTGTATAGTATTCTTTACTGATAATGCCTTTGGCTTTAGTATTAGGATACTGTTTACATCATAGAATGAATTAAAAAACAATTAACTTTTGTATGCTGCTCTTATATCATACAACTTTACAATACTCAGTGGTTCTAGGTTCATGACCAACTTACATAAGCAGGTGTTGGCGCCCCCATCATGTGGCTACAGGGGCCTCGCCAGATCTCCAGAGAATGCTGAGGAAGAGGGTCAGTTTCACTGATGATGTTACCAGAAGCCAAGGCCTTTTTCTCATTGAGGGTTGCTAAGTCTCAACAAACTTCATACAATGGACAGATGAACATGTGCTTAGATATGGATGATCTTTTATGAAAAGAATGCATGGTTGTAGCATGTGAGTCATGTGGGGGAAGGCTTATTATTGAGCTTTATGCAAGTATATTAATAAGAATGGGCAAGCATTTGCTAATGCACTTTCAAACAGGAGTACAAGCTATAAAATAAGGGGAAAACAGGCAAGTAACAGCTTTCTTAAAATAAGGGAAGAAAATCTAAGACTACTTTGCATAAATCCCAGAGTATATACTGATTATTTCTTGATGTTAACTTAGTTTGCATTCTCCTACATTGCCTGAATGCCCACAATGACAACATTTTCAATTGTACTTTTTCATTGGTCACTTATGTACCTTAACTTTCATTCCTGATTCCTTTTGAACATTCTCTATATTGGTGCCTGCCTGATTATTGTTTTCATCTAAACATAAACATAAAATTACCAGTTTTGGGTGTTTGTTTTTTTGTTGATGTTGTTTTGAGTATGAGTCTCTTTACTTAGTGCAAAATGGCCTAGAACTCACTTACATAGCCTGCACTGGCCTCAAACTCATAGCAATCCTCCTGCCTCAGCCTCCTGAGTGCTGTGATTACATGTAAGCACCACCATGCTTGACCCAAAATTAACCAGTTTAATGGATATTCTTAAATTCCCTATAAAGAACTCTTAAATGCATTCAATTATAAGCTATAGTTTTTGTAATTCTTGAATGCAACAGTTCAATAGAAACTGACAATATCTTAGGTCTTAGGACAGTGTGTTTTACATGTATGCATCATAATTATGTTTTTAAAATTTCTATTACAGTCAAAATGCCAATATTATAAGAAAAAACAAATGGAACAGCAACAGACTATTGCTTCTTTGCAAAAGGATGTCTGCCGATTAACAAAAGAGGAAGAAGAACGAATTATCACTCAAAACAGAGTGTTTGCACATCTCTGCAAAAGAGTTCCTCACACAGTCTTGGACCGACAGTAATGTTTACCATATAATATGATCATGCTAGATTCACTTTTTAGAAAATTGATTATATCTTGGGCATGGTTCTGTCTCTTATTACCCAAAGGACTCTTCCTCTGCTCTCTTTCTTCTTTCTCATCCTGTACAGTTCCTTTGTCCTAGAACTCTTTTGAGGAATGAACTCTAAACATTTAAAATTAATTCCCATTAATTTTTATTTTTTTCTCAATTATTGAGAACTGTGTATAAAAATTAACTTTTTACTGATACATGAAAACATAGAATTTTCTTGGTTTCTGGACAAGTGTCTGTTTTTAGGTGTTAGCTATTGGGAATATTGCTGCAGTGAGCGTGGGTGTACAGATGCCGGTTAACAGTGATTTTGTTTCCTTTGGGTAGTGAGATTGCTAGATCAAATAGTAGTTCTCTTTTTAATGTTTTGAGGAACCTTTGTACTGCTTCCCATAATATCTGTAAATCTATATTCTGATCAGCAATGTGCAAGGTTCCCTTTTATCTCACCAGCACTTGTTACTTTTAGTTTTTTTGATAATAACCATTCATTGGAGTGAGATAATAGCTTATTGTGGCTTTCATTTGCATTTTCTGGTGATTAGTGATAGTGACCACTTTTTTCATGTTAGCCATTTTATATCTGTTTTGATAAATGTTTATGAAAATCTATTGTTTATTTTTCTGGTTTTTGTTTCTATTGAAATTACAGAGTTCCTTGTCTATTCTGATTATCAATCACTTTTTAAGTGTGTATAGTTTGCAAATATTTTCTCCTCTTCTGCAGGTTGTCTGTACTCTGTTGGCCATTTCTTGTCCTGTATCCAGTCTCTGAAATTTGCTGTAATCATATTTCTTTGTTTTTGCTTTTGTTTCCTATGTTTTTAGGATCTTCAGAAAAATATTTTAGGGGTGGGGAGATGGTTCAGTGGAATAAGCACTTCCCTGGCAAGTGTAAGGGCCTGAATTCAATCCCTGGTTCTGAAGAAGAAAAAAAAATCTTTTGTCCATTCCAATATCCCAAAGCAGTTCAGTTTTCTTATATCCGTTCTCTAGTTTCAACTCCTTAAATCTATTTAGAGTTGATTTTTTTAAATTTAATTAAAGAGAATAACAAATAATAAAAAAATTTAGAAATAATATAGAACATTGAAAAACAAGATGATAGGACTAAAATGGTTGTTATATTGCATATTGTTGTCTTCAAAGTAGTTGTTAAAATTAACAGGTATAAACATGTAAAACTGGTCAAAATTAAGTGTTCCTTTCAATAACCAATAGAAATTGGTAGTACAATTATCTTAGCCATTGTGTGTGTATTTCCTTCCTTCCTTCCTTCCTTTTCTCCTTTTCCTTATCCAAGTTGTTCTTTCCTTTTGAGTGGTTTCTTTCCCTTGGGGTTGATTTTTATAACTGGTGATAGGAGTCTAATTTTATTCTTCTCCATGTGGTTATCTAGTTTTCCATCACAAGAACTGATTGTTTTTGGTGAGCAATGGTATTTAGAAACGAGTTTCATATTGATCATTATGTTTTCAATGACTTTTAAACTTTTCAGTAGAACTAGGAATTATATATTTCTGGGAAAGATTTTAGCAAAATCATTATAGACTTTTTTCCAAATTATGTGAACATTATAGCATTTAAATTTAAACTCTATTGCTTTTACTTTTTTTGTGTGGTACTGGTGATCAAACTCAACCTTGCACTTTCCATACGGGTGCTTATGCAACTAAGGTATCTCCCTGGCCCCTGCTTTTACTTCTTAATTCTTTTTTTTTTTGTTTGTCTTTTTGAGACAGGGTCTCACTATGCAGTTCAGGCTGGCCGTAAGCTCACTTTGTAGCTCAGGCTGGTCTCAAACTCACAACAATCCTCCTGCTTCAGCCTCCCAAGTGCTGGGATTACAGGCATGTGCCACCACACCTGGCTTACTTTTTAATTCTTAAAATTTTTATTTTTATTTTTTTTTTATTTTATTTATTTATTTTTTTTTTGGTGATGTTGGGAATGCAAACTAGGGCTTCACACATGCTACACGTATTTTCGACCGCTGAGCTGCAAGCCCAGCCCTGTAACTGTTCTTTTACATGGAAAATCATTATTCCTAAGAATAATATTATAACTTCTAATTTGCTTTATCCTATAATAAGCAAAAAAATTTCAAAATAATAGATTTGCTATTGTAAGCCTATTGTATATAAGCCAGCACTTTGTATTTTTCACTTAATGTATAAATAATTTCATTTTAGTAATTTACAGTGGGATTGAGAATATGCTGATTGGGTGTTTCTATTGTACTATGCAAATAAATCAGATCAGATATAAGTAAAAACTTGAAGCTATAGGTGATTTAGATGATCATCTGAGAAATAATAGCCATAATATACATGTATACAATTTTTATTCTTGTGCAGATAAGGAAAAAAACGGTTCATAATGATTCATAAGAAAAAAATATATAGTTACCAGTAGATGTAAAAAAAATGAAAAGAGGAAAGTAGGGAAAAAAAACAGGCAGTAAAGAAGAACAAAAAAGGAAGCAGAGAGAAAGACAGTTACAAAGGGAGGAAGAGGATAGTAATCAAGATAAGGGGATGGGAAATGAAAGCCAAAACCCAACCATATGGGTGAGAGATGAGAAGCTGAGGGAAACACTGAGAATTTGCTACATTAGGTGAAGTCAGGCTGATGTAGGTATGAATGTCATGTGGGACAGAGATTTTCCACTCTATTTCATTTTCTAGTACTAGTGATTAAACCCAACACTAGATAGTCTTCATTAAGGAGGTAACTTGAGCTAGGCTGTTAGGGACTGTAGAATTTTAATAGAAAACAAGAGAGACAACTTTACACAGACAAATAGCTGGGTAATGGCACGTAAGCCATGAGGTCTGGAGCTTAGAGTACACAACATTTTAATTGTGTTGTATTGTCGTATTCATTAATGAACTTTTGGCATTTCAGATCCTCCTCAGCTTAGTCAATGTGATCACCAACACTGCCTTTCACATGCCCTGAGATCTGTTTTCTCCCAGTTAAGAGGCCATAGAGTTCTTTATAAATATATTTATTCTGTATAAATTCATGTATATTTTTCCTTTTCTTACACAAAAGTAAATAATAGGATACACTTGATTGTGCATCATCCCCCCTCAATTCTCACTAGCACATGCAAGATATATTTTTTCTTTCAATATTGCATATATATGCAGTGTCATAAATGTCATAATTTAACAAACCTCTATTGAAGGACACATGGTTTCTGTTTTTTTCACACAATGCAGTGAACAACTTTCACATTTGCAATCTTGGGCAAATATTTCTGTGAGACAATTGCTACATGTAGAATTGCACTGGAAAATTTACACTTAAGGCATAATATGTGTAATTACTTTAAAATCTGTATTGAAGCTAACATAAAATATGACTCGTATTTGCTTTTGGCAGAAATCATTTAAAATTTTAAAAGCCTGTGCCAGATCTAGTGACTTATGGCTACAATCTCAATACTCAGGAACCTGAGACAGGATAATTGTCCCAAGTTTGAACCCAGCCCTGAACTGCATTGCAAGACCCTGTCTCAGAAAAAGAAAAAAAACCAAATTCACAACAGGTTATAATTTGCATGTTTTTCTGGTCAGTTCTGAACCACTGGTGTGCAGACATGATTGCCCACCATGTGGCATAGGATAGTGCCTTTGAGTAATAGAGGCCACCCGATGTTACAGTCATGGACATCCCACTGGTGGTACAAGCTGCCTGGGAAGACAGCCATGCTTGTACTGCAGGTGGCTCGGCTGGCAGGAATGTGTTAAGCCTTCCAGACAATCTGTACTTTTATCATAAAAATTTGAAATTAGAATAGCGATAGTATAATAACTACAAATAATTCAATATCTCTTCTCTTTTTAGGTTGCTTTGCTTGATTGACTACTATGAATCTAAAATTAGAAAAATCCATACACAAAGGTATGAATAATTACCCTCTGACAATTTCCAGCCCAATAAGAGAGATAAAAAAAAAAACCAATAATTTAAAAAATAACATAAAACTTAAAAACTGCACAATGTCATATTGAGTTTTTAAAAATTACACAGATAGCAAATACTATAGGGATTTAGAGCAGGAGATCAGTTTTTTTCACGGCATGACCGGGGATCCAAGTAATGTGGAAAAATGTAAAGCAAAAAGGTAAATATTTTTCTTTGAATTACCTTCTGCTTGGATTTTATGAGTAAAATACATGGACATGAAAGTGTAGACTGTGTGGCATGATGATTAAGCCAGTATGGGTGGAGTTCAAGTAATTTGTTAGTAGATTAGAATGTTAACCATGGAGCCTAGTCATTAAAAGGTTGAGGAGGAGTTAGATATAAATGAGGAGACATCACTAGCTACTTTCTTTTTTTGCTATAGAAATCCTGAGTGATGTGATTATACATATATGTTTTTCTTTGAGAAAAACTGTATCAATAATGTGTATACAGATTAAAAACAAATTGGTTTGCATGATTACAAAACTAGCAAATTGGAAATTTTCAAGGCAGCCCAAAGACCTGAGAATAGTTGTTTGATTCTTGAGGCTAAATGAAATCTAGGGTCAGAATTCCTCAGGGGATCTCAGTCGTGGAGTGAGACCTCCCATATTATGAGCAATAACCTGCTTTGCTCAGTTTTCAGACTCAAGTGCTAATCGCATCTTAACTACTTCATAGTAACATCTTGGTGGTATTTTACTAAGCAGCTGGGTACGAGCCATGGTCTACTGAAACTGACACATGAAACTAACCATCAACATCTCAGTAAAGAGAAGGAAAAATGAAGAATTTTATGGCTTTAAAAAGCTGTACACTTTTATGCTCATAGAGTTAGGGAATGATGGATAAGAGTCAAGCAGGTCAGGTAGGGACTATGCATATTGCGAAGCTGTGTAGAAGGCAGTCTGGTGAGATGGTGAGCCTAGTGTCACTAGACTAACTGGATTTTTCAGGGGATACTGGAAAGTCTGATATATTAATGAAATTAAGTTTTTAATATTTACAGTTGTTATAGAAAATACATAGTTTGAATTAAGTACTGGTTTTAACTTTTGGTATCTGTATTTTGTACATTCTAGACTCAGATGTTGGCAAACTTTCTGTAAAGGGTTTGGCTGTAGTTATATTGATTATGTTTTGTCACAGGTACTGTTTTCTGTTGTACCACAGAAGCAGCCATAGATAATACATAAATGTATTGGCGTAACTGTGTTCCAGAAAAGCCAGTTATAAGGGCCCAGAACTTGCTAGTTATATGTGATATGTGGGGAGCACCTTGCCGACCTCTAATCTAAGTGATAGAGAAGGTTCGAGGTTTTTAATACAAGTAGAGAGGATTCAACATAGCCATCATGCCATTTTTTATGTAGAATATGATATGAGATAAGTCTGGAATTCTGGCAACCAGTTTTCTGCTAAGATAATTAAAGGACTTAGGCCATCGAAGTGTTGATAATGAATTTTGTTACTATAAATTTATAGCAAAACTCTGAGGCTGAAAAATGTGAGACTTTAGGGAGAGGAATCACTCCTTAGGTTTTTTTTTTTTAATTTATTTATATTTTTTAAAAGACATGGTTTTGCTATGTAGTGGAATTCATTATGTAGCCCACGCTGGCCTTGAACTTACCATAAGCCTCCTCCTACCTCAGCCTCCCAAGTACTGGGATTACAAGTCTCCGCCACCATGCCTGGCTCATTCTTTAACAAGCATTTCATCAGTGGTCTAGCTTAAGTGAAATTCTTTGACCTGTACACAGCAAGCTTGAGTCAGATATTTAGGTTTATTGTTTTGTGGTGCTGGGGATTGTACCCATGGCCTTGCACATGCTAAACAAGTGCACTTTCACCGAGCTGCATACCAAGCCCTCAGATATTCAGAGAGTAAGATAAGAAAATGGGAGGTCCCTTATAAATAATATTCGTACAAAATGAGGAAGTTAGAATTCATTTAAGCTTTGCAAAATAATCTAGGATTGACAATTTATCAACTCAGGTTAGGTAAGTGTGATTCTGAGAATGAATACTAACTTGATAAGGAGATTATAGCAACTTCAAATTAGATTTTGAGGCCTACAGAAAGGACACTAGTATCACCTGAAGTAGGAATACTATAAAAGGTAAAGAAAAGATGAAACATGAGTGAGATGAGAGAAAAAAAGGCTACTTGAGTAAACACTTAAAAGAATAAATATCTGTTGGAATACATTTTTATCCTATATTAGTCTGTCTCTGTGTCTGTCTGTCTGTCTCTATTTTGAAAACTACCTCACTCAATTATTAAGGTGCCCGAGCTTTTGATCCTTTTGCTTCAGCCATGAGTTCTGGGGTTATAGATGTATACCAGCATGCATATATATGCCATTGTTTTTTCTTAAGAGAATGTCTGAAGTTTTTCTCCTAGTATAACTCTTGTCTACATGCTTAAAATAACAGTGTTGTGTTTATTATTTGTAGGAATAAATTATTTGGCTGAATTAATCCACTAATACGAACTAGTGATATGTTTGTATGTAATTCTAGAAATCATCAGTACACATCAGACTACAGTAGTCACCTTCATATGATACGGAATGAAATGTAGTACTAAACAATAAGGTCATGTTTAATGGAAAAATACTTTGTGTTGCTTCTGCTTTTGAATTTAAAATTTAAAATGAAATAAAAACATTTAGTTCTTTAGTTGTATTAGTAGTATTTCAAACGCATATTAGCGACAGGTTAGCTAGAGGTTACAAGATAGCACTGTATTATTTCATTAAAATACTTTGCTTTTGGTTTCCTTTTCTTGTTGTTTGTGTTTGTTTTGAGACAGGGTCGCACTATTCAGTTCAGCCTGGTCTTGCACTCATGAGGTAGCCCAGGCGCACTCATGAGGTAGCCCAGGCTGGCCTCAAACTCTCAGTGGTCTTCCTGCCTCAGCCTTCCAAGTGGAACGCTACCATGCCTGGCCTTCATTGAGGTTGTAATATTGACTACCCAGAATCTTGCAGTACAGATTGCTTCAGTATCTTTTATTTTCATACCAATATTGTGAGGTAGAAATGACAATATTCTTGTACAGACGAGAAAACAAATTCTGAGATTGGTCTGTTCAGATAACAACTGTTTAATGGTAGTGCCAAGTCTTGAATCAAGCCTGTTAAGTCTGTGGCCTTGTCCATTTATGTTCTATACTTTTTTTATACAAATTATTTTGGGTGACCTTAAATTACTAGGGAAAAAAGTACGTAGAGAATGTATTTTTAAAAGACCATGGATGCTTCTTGTCTGTTAGGTTTGTTTATTCAAGTGTTTTTTTTCACCCCTCTCTCATCTCCCATATTCTTCTAGGCAATAAGATAAGAGTGAACAAAACTAAATTCTGGTCTTTGTACATTGTAAGTAGGGAGAGAGTAAGCAGATACATCATGTAGTAGCAGGTGGAAGTGTGTTCTTATATTCCCTGAGACTGAGGAAGTTTGGCCTAATTGTAATTACTTGTACCATAGTTAGTATTTAGTTTATTAAACACTTAGATTGGTTTAATTTTAATTAGGTGTTTTTCTTTAGAGGCACACTTTTCATGAGAAGTTAATTGCATGTGTCTTTTCATAGGCAGTATAAAAAAGATGAAAGTCAATCAGAGGAAGAAAAAGATTACAGAAATCTGAATGCCTCGTCACCTTACAAAGGCCTTCTAATGGTATGGGACTGAGTAACTATTGGATCACTTTTCTGAAGTAAAATAATTACCTGGGAAAGTTAATTTTTTTGTGTGTAATGTGTTCCAGTCACTACAGAATCAGCTCAAGGAATCGAACTCCAAAATTGATACACTTTTAAGGGAAAAGCTGAACCTCCAAAAAGATTTAGAAAGCAGGTGAGAAAACCTCATGCAGTGTTTCTTTTTTGTTTAAAAAGTACATGCAAGAGCCGACCGTGGTGGCGCACGCCTGTAATCCCAGCACTCGGGAGGCTGAGGCAGGAGGATTGTTATGAGTTCAAGACCAGCCTGAGCTACAAAGTGAGCTTAAGGCCAGCCTAAGCTGCATAGTGAGACCCTGTCTCAAAAAGACAAAAAATAAATAAATAAATAAATAAAAAGTAAAAAAAAAAAAAAAAAAAATAAGAAAAAAAGAAAAAAAAAAGTACATGCATATTGGAATTTGAAATGTTAAATGAACCATTCTAGCATTTTTACTCTGAAACTAATCCTGAGTACTTCAAGTTCATTTTCATTGTAGTCATATATTTCTCATTATAAACAATAGAATAAGAACCTATCGGTGAGGCTTGGGAGGTAGCTCAGCAGCACAGCATCTGCCTGCCAAGCTCAAAGACTTGAGTTTTATTTCTTGTACAAAAAATATGAACCCATTGGTCAGCAAGGGAAAGAAAAAAATAGAAGTCTATACTGAAGTTAAAATTTGGTAGAATTTCAAGTAAATTCAGTGGTTTAAAATTAACTCCATGGGTGTATAATTGATGAATGATGCATTGCATACATTTAAAGTGTGCAGTTTAAAACAATCACTAAAATAATCATCTTGGACAGGGAATGCAGCTCAGTGGCCCAAACACCTGCCTGGCAAGCCCAGGTCCTGAGTTTGATTATCAGTAACAAAATAAAGTAGGATGAAATAGTCATCCTGAAAGTCTTCTCTTGTCCCTTTTTAATCTCTTCTTTCTCATCTTTTTTCTGTTATTTTTACATTAGTTTTCTATTAATTTGTACTTTCTAGACTTTATAAATGGAGGCATGCCATATTTCTATTTTTATTTTCTTTCAGTGTAATATTTTAAATTTAAAGTTTGAAACTGTAAATTGAACTATTGTAGTTATGTATGTTACGAGCTACAAAATAATGTGATTTTGAATGCATTGTGTAGTAATTAAGGAATTAACATTCATTATCTCAAATACTTAGGTGAAAACATTTTGAAATGTACTCTTAAGTGATTTTGAAATAAATGATTATTCAAAATAATCATTATTTTGAATAATCATTTATTTCAAAAATGAATATTACTGTATTCGATTCAGTGTTAAACCCATGAGTTTCTTACTGCCACATCACTTTAGGCTGTCTCATAATTTCTTTTTATCCCTGTGTTATGGGATGACAAGAAAAGTAATTTTTGTAGCACAACAGAAGGCTGTATGTAGAATAGGTACAAAAGGATGACCATGTTGACGGGACTAGTGAGGAAGGAACATTATCAAGACTTTTCATTCTTTCAGTACTTGCTGAATACCTGTGGTAAGTTAGCCAATGTTTCAGGAATCAAAGTGACTAAAACAAATCTCTTCTCGTAGAGCTTATACTTTATTTTTAGCTAGGCTGGGGATTGAACCCTGGGTCTGTGGGTACCAGGCAATGCTGTTCCATTGAGCTACATTCCTTACCCCTAAACCTTAGGGGTACTTGAATGGAAAAGGGTCATTGACAGTTTATAACATAAACACTTATATAAATCTGAAAGTTTGCCCTTGGTAAGATGTAAGTTTATGATCACACAAATATATAGTAAAAATTAAGAACATAAATTCAATAATGAAATGAATTCAGATAGTGGCCTCCTAGAAAGAGAAGAATGATGTTGAAGGACACAGAATTTTAAGTATGTATGTTTTAATTAAAAATTTGAAATAAATCTCAGTGTTCAAATTTTATAAAGCTAGGTGGTAAATATACCAGGATTTATTATAATAAACCCTGTTATTATCTGCATATCTGAAATATTTCTCTATAAAATCAAATGATTACCAAAAAAGAAGAAAAAGTTGAATAAGGAATTATGCAAGAAAAGAAATCCTAGTGGTGAGAAAGTACCTCATCAGCAGTCCTGAGCTATTTGAAGAATTGTACTCTTATTTATGTCAAGTAACAAGTATTTATATAGTTTTAGTGAATGAATTGAATACATTAATGTGATTTATTTTCTGCAGGCCCACACAATATGAATTAAGACTTTATAAAGAACAACTGAAGAAACTGGAGAAAGCCCTCAAGAAAAACATAAAGTAACTATATTTCACTAAAGCTTATACCATAGTCTTTTGCAGCCTGTTTTTTCTCACCCATCAGCTCGCTTTGCGCTAACTCACCGTAGCTGTGGCTTGGAATCATCAGCCCGATTGGGGAAATGACATTAAAAGGGGACATTGCTGGTTGCATAGCTCTACAGCAATATCCAGGGTATACAGTGCATCCGTATCCAGTATCTGGTGTGATAAGAGAAAGGGAAAAGGATCTTAGGTAGAAAATTCTTTGGAGGTAATGCAAGAATTGCAAGAGAATCAATGAAATTGCAAATGACAGATTCCTACTTTTTCTTGTTGATAGTCATGACTTGAAAATTTTAAAGTAAATTCACTTAGTGTGAGAAGGCATAAAGTGAATCATGCTTAGCTACCACTTTTACCCTTCCTAGCTCCGAAAAGCAAGTTCTTAAAGGTTTTCAAAAAGTTAATTTTTTTTTTTTTCTGTCTTTTTGAGACAGGGTCTCACTATGCAGTTCAGGCTGGCCTTAAGTTCACGTTGTAGCTCAGGTTGGTCTCAAACTCACAATAATCCTCCTGCCTCAGCCTCCCAAGTGTTGGAAAAAAAGTTAATTTCTAATGGTAGTATTTCCTAAAGATTATCTATGTTTAAGTTGGGCTATAGTTCAGTGGCATAAGCACATTCCTGGCAAGTGCAAGGTCCCAAGTTTAATCCCTGGTTAAAAAAAAAAAATTATGTTTATGGGCTGGGGAGATGGCTCAGTAGAATAAGCTCTTCCCTAGCAAGTGCAAGGGTCTGAGTTCAATCTCCAGTTCCAACCAAAAAGAAAAAAAAATTGTGTTTCAGTTTAGTCTTTGATTCAAGAGAATGGAACTTCAATACTTTGAGGGCATTGGGATGAAATATTTTGAAAACTGTATAAACTAATATATACGTTAAGTATGTTAAGAGATTTGCATCAGTATATGTTGATTCAGTTTTCATTGGGAGTTCTATTTTTTCTTTTCTGTGGCAGCATATATCACAAGTGCAAGGCAAATGTAAGCACCCGTGTTTACCTGTCTAGTAAAAATTAATACAGTTGGGAAGAAAAATAATAGATATAGGTTTGGAGAGGATACATTCATTATTCAATGAATAATTTTTGTGTTTCCACTATTTCTTGGTATCTTGGACACACATAATATGTCCTACTATCTGTTTGACATTCTGGACTAGTGTTGCCGAGGTATACCAAACAGAAAAAGTCTCTGCCCTTGTAGAGATGCCACAAAGAGAAAATGATAAGGAATAAGATAATTTCAATATAATATAAGTATTAAATGTAAAACTGTTAGAAAGTAGTTATTGTGAGTTTGGACAAGAGATAGTAGTGATATGATCAGTGGTGGTAACGGTGGAGGTGCCTGGAGGTGTTAGGGATTGGAGGTAGAACTGATAGTACTTTGTGATGGATTGGCTAGAGGCAATTGAGGGGATGGAAAGAAACAAAAGTCTCCTGAGCTTTAGGCCTGAATAGGAAGTCCACCATGCTGTTAAGTGAGATGGAGGGACTGGTATAGTGGATTGCTAGCTTGTGGTCAACTTGTTACACCCAGATGAACTGAACTAGCATGGGGCTGGGTGTGGGAGGCCCACCTGTGGACTGTTGCCAGCAACATAAAGAGGCAGAACAGAAGCTGTTACTGTTTTCTTGGGCTATTCAGCTGTAGGACCTTGTCATGCTGGCTTTCCTGATGAACGTGGCTGTTCTTGTTGAAGGAACTCAAGACCTTTATTGTCACTAAGAAGGCCTGCAGTTCATTTTGGGAGAGCTCTGTTCCTTTTCTTGAGCATTGCTTCCTGGCTCTGGAGGGGAAGATGGTGCACTGCTCAACTCTGGAGAAGCTTGTGACATCTAGCTACAGTGATGACTATCTGAAACAAAGGCCTCATCTCAGGGCTGTACCTGGGTTTTACTAATTTGTGAAGAAGGGGGTTGCTTGCAGATTACTGACTGAGAATGGCAGGAAGTTGGTGAGTGCTGTGAGCTGGGCTAGCTAGGTAGGAGGCCTGAAATCATATGCAGAGGAGGAGGATATGCAGAAAGAGTAACCTGTGTCTGTGTCACACAGTTGCAATAGTGTCATATTGTGGAATCAGGGCTTCAGTTCTGATGTGTAACCGGTTGTGCTCTGGGAAGTCACAGCCTCTTGTCTTGTGGTTCAATCCCAGTGAACAGGATGCTACACTAGTGGCTCTCCATCCCGCTCAGGCTCACATTTTTTTGTGGGAAGCTAGGAGGCCAGGGAAATACTGCCCTGTCACCTTGCTTCAAAGACAACACATTAGCAGCTCAGCTTTGCATTGCTTAAAGCCAATTGAAAGGATTGGGAAAAGTCCTGGCCAGCTCTGTACTTAACAGTACATGGAAATAGGAGGAGGTTTAGCCAGAATGAAGACAATTTCCCTTTCAAGGAGAGTTGTCCAGATGGTCCTCCACACCTTCCTTTCAACCTTTCTTCCCCTCCCTGTTTAAAAGAGCTTTGTTTCATTTTTTCCTTCCTTTCTTTCACCTCCCCTTTTCCCTCTGTTCTCCCTCCCATTTGAACATGTTCTTCCTACTTTCCAATATCTGTCCTCCATTATGCTCCTTATTTATACTTTGGGTTTGTCACACAAGAAGAACCAGGCAATACTTAAACTTGTGTGTGTATCCATTTATTTGACTTAAGATTATGGTCTCAAGTTGCATAAGTTTTCCTACAAATGACTCAGGTTTATCCTTCTTTATGGCAGAGTAGTATTCTATTGTGTATAAATACTACATTTTCTTTATCGATTCATCTTTTTTTTTTTTTTTTTCATACCAGGAATTGAACTCTGGACCTTGATTTACCAGGCAGGGAGCTGCTGAACTATGTCCCTGGCCCTACCCATTCATCCTTTGATGGGTACATGGGCTGTTTCCAAGATCCAGATAATATAAATTGTGCTGCTATAAACACGTGCTACATATTATCGTCGTATGATGTTTTTAACTCTTTTAGGAAGAGCACCTATATTTTGAATGGGATGTGCAGTTTTCTATGTTTCTCAGTCCACAAAGAAATAGCCATTGTCCCAGGTTATACAGAATAAGTATCAATACTAAACATGTAAAGTATTTCTGAACCACTTCTAGGGAACTTTTATATCCTTCAGGCCTACCAGACTGCTTTGGGGACTACAAAACATAGCATATTTATGAGTATAGTCTAATCCAATGGTGATCAATTTTAGAGACAAGTGCCTGGACTGCAACCCCAAACCCACTTATCTATTGCAGCATGCCAACACAATTAAACCTGAATACTGAAGTTTTAGTTTAGAAAAAAATAATTTGTACATTAACCTCTTTTTATCTTACAAAACAAAAAATGCATGCCATAGCTTCGCCAGCACTGGGGCTGTCACAGCACAGGTTTCTAAAGTAGCAATTCATATGCAAAGAGAAAATGAGGAAATGTTTAGCAGTGTAGCATACAAGTCACACTGTAATAGATACTCAAGGTAGGTTAGACAGCCTGTCTAGGTGTTCCTGTTTCAGTACCTACTCATGCTGAGCCTCTAAGCCTGGAGCACTTTGGAATGGAAATCGCTTCCTTCTTTTGTTGTATCTTTAACCAAGCTGTTTTCACTGGTGTTGGAGAGTGATTAGAAATTATTTTTCTTCAGTCAGATCCCTGTGGTCAGTTTTCAGGAATTTCTTCTAATTTGTGTTTTGTTGTGAGGACCTTACTATTTTCCAGTGTAAATATGACTTAAATTTTTCTTTATGCACCCATATAAATAAAATGACATTGGTTTTTGGAAGGCCAGTGAGATCATTGACTCTGTCATCCTAGTCTAATGTGCAGGAAAGAATTTTGTGTTATTTTGATTTTTTTTCCTTTAGATTGCAGGAACTTATCAGTTATACAAAAACTAAGGACACAGAGAACAAAAATGAACCCAGCAAAGAAAATCATCAGCAGGTTCTAGTTGACCAGAGATATTTTCAGGTATTATTCTGAATAACTGAAAAAACAGAGGGCTTTGTGATGGACTTGGTTTGGGTTGTATTGTGATTATCACTTAATTTCTTGTACAGTTGTCCCTTGGTATATGTGGAAATTGGTTTCATAGTGCCTGTCTGCAAATGCTCAAATAAATATACATAAAATAACATTTCTACATTTTATTTATATCAAATACAATAAAAATGCTGTGCAAATAACAGTTATGTTATCTAGATAATGGCAAGAAAACGTCTATTAAGATTGTAAAAGATACTCTTTATTTTTGTTATTGCTATTTAATAAGTAAATTTATTTTCTCATGATCCTTTATAGTTTTGTTTTTGTTTGAATATTTAATCCATGTGAAATTAAATTTTCCATGTAGTATCATGCAGGCAATCTAATCTTGCTAGTTAAATTTTGAATTAATTGGCAGTATTTTAAAAATTACTGTGTATCCCTTTGGATGAGCAATTTTCACGTAAAACAATTTGAATTTAGGTATAAGAAGTAAACTATTGAAAGGAACACTAAAAAAATTATTGTAAATAAATATCCAAAGTCAAATTCTCAAAAGGCCTGCTTGTAAGGCGTGCTTGCCGGCCTGCTTAGCGCATCTGGTGCACGCTCTCACTGCATGCTTGGACCTGTGGCGATGCTCCTATGTTCAGCCTGATGTCCTTATTTAGCTTAAATATGAGGGACAGAAACAAGGAAATGTGGAGAATGTAGCTAGGGTGTCTGGGTGATTACTATTCTCCATGTGATCATGTAGGACTATTCTCAGGTCAAATTCAGTTAAGGTTTTTTTTTTCCCCAGTACCAAGGATTGAACTCAGGACTTCGCGCTTGCCAGGCAGATGCTTATTCTACTGAGCTATCTCCCCAGCCCCTCATTTAAGCTTTTCTGTGAAGTTTTTAGTTCTCATCAGAACTTAACACATTTATCTGTGTTAATTAAACTACTATATTACCCATGGATTACAAGTGTCAATTTCATTAACATGTTCACAGTACAGTCATAAATCTCAGGTCTCTGTCAGGCAGCTTTGAACCATGGTGGTAGAAAGTCAGCAGGAACATGTTGAAGAACTTCTTAACCCCTGACATTTTTAGCTTTGAAAATGATGCTATGTTAACATACAAAGCACTCCTTTAATATATAGCACTTTAAGCCGGGCATGGTGGCGCAGGCCTGTAATCCCAGCACTCGGGAGGCTGAGGCAGGAGGATTATTGGTGAGTTCGAGACCAGCCTGAGCTACAAAGTGAGCTTAAGGCCAGCCTGAACTGCAGTGAGACCCTGTCTCAAAAAGACAAAAAAAAACAAAACAAAATAAAACATATATAGCACTTTATAGAACTAGGATGAATATTTTAACTAAAACTACTGCCTTGTTTTTAAAAGGTGCTATGTCGTATCAATTCAATTATTCACAATCCAAGAGGTCCAATAATAATTTATAAACAGAGCAAAGAAGGATCCCAACATTTTAACAAAGACTTTATTCAAGATTGTGGATTTGAACATCTTGTTCCCATAATAGAAATGTGGGCAGATGAACTGACATCCTTAAAGGTAAGAGTTTGAATATTTCTTTCTTTTTTTTTTTTTTTTTTTTTTTTTTTTTTTTTTTTTTTTTTTTTTTCTTAGTAGCAAGGATCAAACTCAGGATCTTGTGCTTGGCTTCGAAAGTGTCCTGGACTTTCAGTGTAGACCTTATTTATAAGACTTGATTTTGGAGATTGGATGTGGTGGCACATTACTATAATCCCAGCTCTTGGGAGGCTGAACACAAGCAGATGACTACAAATCTGATCTACATAGTGAGACTCTGTAGAGTCTACTAAAATACCAAAAAAAAGGGGGGATGGCTGGGGAGATAGCTCAGTGGAATAAGTGTTTGCCTGGCAAGCGCAAGGTCCTGAGTTCAATTCTGGTACCAAAAAAAAAAAAAAAAAAAAAAAAAAAAAGACTTGTTTGTAAAGTTATAAAACTTTAGCTTATCAAAACATGTATTACAAGTCGATATTAAGTACTATCAGAATGATGTTGTCATTGTTAAGTTTGCTGCTTCTAAAGTTCTATCAAACAAGACATTTTTTAGGCTCATTACCTCATTGAAAAACTGTGCAAGGTAAATAATTTAATGATAATATAGGTTTAGTTTTTAATCTTTGGTATATGTGAAAAGCCAGTTTTCTTAACACAATTTATTGGAGAGCCTATCTTTTTTCTAGTGAAGGTGTTTGACCCCTTAATCAATGATAAAGTGGTTTATGGCTGGGGCGATAACTCAGTAGAATAAGCACCTACCTGGCAAGAGTTCAATCCCTGATACCGCAGGTAAAGAGAAAGAAAAAGTTCTCAAATATATAAATGAATTTTTTCAGGGTCAGCTAGATAGCTCAGCAGATTAAAGCACCTGTTTAGGCAGGGACTAGGGTAATCCCAGCACTTGAGAGGCTGAAAACAGGAGAGTCACTACGAGTCTAGTTTATATGGTGAGACCCTATAGACCCTATACTAAATACCCCCCCCAGAAAAGAAAAAAGAGAGAGAGAAAGAAAAAAAAGGTGGTTGGGTATATTTGGGGTTGTTTCTGCTTCCTCTGATCTGTTCCACTCTTCCTCAGTTCTTTTCTTGCCAGGACCATGCTATTTTTGTCATCATAACTCCATAGTGTAATTGTAAGTCAGGACTGCAATGCAGCCTGCCTTGTCTTTGCTGCCCAGAATTTGTTTTTACTGTTCTAGGTCTCCTGTGGTTCCAAATGAATTTTAGGTTATTTTCTCTAATTCTGTAAGATATACTGTTGGTATTTTGACTGGGATTGCATTAAATCTATATAACAATGTTGTAAATAAGACCCTTTTTATTATATTAGTTCTTCCTCCCCAAGAAAAAGGGTTATCTTATCACTTTCTGATATATTTTCAGAGGTGTCTGCCATGGGAAGCTGGCTTTTGGTTTTGAGCCTGATGCAAGATCCTATTTCTTCAGTTCTTTAAATTCTTTTGGCAAAACCAGGAATTGAGCTCAGGCCCTTGCACTTGCCAGGGAATCGCTTATTCCACCAAGCCATCTCCCCAGCCCAGCCCTTCAGTTTATTGAGGGTGAGGATTTGCGGCCTATTTGGCCTATCCCCCCCCCCCCCCCCCCCCCCCCCCCCCCCCCCGGTTCTTTAGCACTGCTTATAGTACGATTCTCAGGCAATCTCAGTCTTGGACTACTGGGAAAAGCTGATTAAAGCAGTTATATCTCCTTGGCTAATGTAGCATCATCATAAATAACAGCTGCATCAGATACAGCCTAGAAAATGACAAACTGTGGTAAATATTAGTTTGCCACTCTTAACTGCATGAATTAGATTTGTGGCTATATAACAAAATCTAAAACAAGCCAGAAAATTATATATAGCAAGTATTCCTTAATATGGTGATTTTTACCCTCAGGGGGTAAAATTTAAATGAGGTTGTAGGTTAAAAATAGAGAAATATAAGTGGAAGAGATTAGAAGCAAGGCTGAAGGATAAAGAAAGATCACAGAAACTTTGGGAAACTGATGAAGACAGGGAAAGAGAAATAAAAAGAACAGAACAACAAAAAACTAGAAATAATATTCATCTCAAAAACAAAAACAGAAAAAGAAAAGAAAATGCTGCTTCAGGGCAGGTCTCTACTGTCCCTGGTAGACAGTAGGCAGACAGAGCCCGGATCTGCGTAGATGAATCCCAGCAAGCCTGTGCCCTTAGCTCCGCTGAAGTTCAGGTGGGTTCCACGCGTGGGGCTGGTGCTGATTTGTTCAGCCTGCAGCAGTGTGTGCCTCCTGCCACCTTGAGATGGGCTCCTTGCCCCTCTAATGGCTTGAACTTGGTGCAGCTGCACCCTGACATTGGGGAGCCACTAGATGGAGCCAGCCTGCCGTGGCTCTGAGTTCAGAGCTCACTGGTCCCTGTCTAGGATAACAACTGGCCTATCACACTGGCCTTGGGCCCATCCGAACTTAAATAATCACCCACACCACTGCACCTTGCTGTATCTGCTCCTTTCCATTGGTGCACTTCTCTGTGAAGGCCTTTTGTATTGTTTTGCATCTTCAGGTGCAAGCTGCCTCTCCCTTTCAGCCAATCAGGGCTCACGGAGAAAATATCACTTGCCGCTTTCTTTTTTAAGGGCTCTCTTTACTCTTCTTGGGGACTTCCATTCTCATTTTAGGTCCTTGCTGGCTCTTGTGGCCCACCTACCTCCTCCTTCACTTTCTTAGGTTGTTATATTCCAGTGTATGGACACCAAATCTCAGAGAGGCTATGTCTGTGCTGTCACTACTCCATCTTCACACAAGCCCCTTCTCTGTCTCTGTCTCCATCTCCATCTGCCTGTCTCTTTCTTCCCCCTCTCCCCTTTCTCTCAGACAGGGTCTTGCCATGTTGTTCAGGTTGGCCTTGTACTATATAGTCTAGGATGGCCATGAACCTATGGTGATCCTCCTGCTTCAGCCTTCCAAGTGATGAGATTAGAGGTGTGTGCCACCACCCTTAGCTGAGAGTTATCTTGTCTTAAGGGAATATTATTGAGCTATAAAAAGGAAGCAAATTCTAAGCCATACTACAACATGGGTGAATGTTGAGGACATTATGCTAAGTGAAAGAAGTTAGGCATAAGACAAATACTATATGATTTAATTTATATGAGATATTATAGTGGTCAGAATCACAGACTAAAAGAATGTGGTAGCCAGGCATGGTGGCGCATGCCTGTAATCCCAGCAATCGGGCGGCTGAGGCAGGAGGATTGTTGTGAGTTCGAGACCAGCCTGAGCTACAAAGTGAGCTTAAGGCCAGCCTGAACTGCATAGTGAGACCCTGTCTCAAAAAGACAAAAAAAAAAAAAGAAAAAAAAAAAGAATGTGGTTTCTAAGAGAGGGTAAAGTGAGTAATTTAAGGGTTAGCAAGTTTTTGTTTTACAAGACAGATAGGGAGTGGGTAGTGATGATGATTGAACAAAATGATGAATCTTTGTATAATGCAGAATTTATACTGAAAAAATGGCAAAAACTATAGTATATTTTACCACAATAAAAAGAAAATTGAGAGAGAACACATCGAAGAGCAAGAACAAGTGGTCAGGTAAACTGTGAAAGGCTGGAACTATTTATTAAAATAATAACATACAATTTTTTGTTTGATTTTGTTTTTAAGGATTTGTATAAATCATTGAAAATACTATCTACAGAACTGGTGCCTTGGCATAATTTGAAGAAACAGGATGAAAATGAAGGTGTCAGAGTTGAAAATCTGTTGTTTATGGTAGATGCCATGTTGGAAGAAGTTGAAAATAAGAAAAAGGTAATACTAAATAGTCACACTTTAAAGTTTTTTACGAACTATATGGAATTATTTTAAGTTGAGAACTTTTGCTTCTTTTAAACAGGACAGCAACATGCCAAACTTTCAAACTTTGCAAGCCATTGTCTCTCACTTCCAAAAGTTATTTGATGTGCCTTCTCTAAATGGAGTCTTCCCCCGAATGAACGAAGTTTATACTAGGCTTGGAGAAATGAACAATGCTGTGAGGAACCTCCAAGAACTCTTAGAATTAGGTGATAAGCTTTGCCATTTTTTGATCCATTTAGGAAGTATTCCTTATACAATAAGGAACACTAATTTATTACAATGTACTAATTTATTACGATAAATAAGTAAATAGGTAAAAAATTTTAAAGCTGAAAGAAAACAAAGATAACTGAAGCATGTTTGATGGATGCAATGATTTTGGAAATTGTCTTTTCTTTCTTTTTTTTTTGGCAGAACCGGGGATTGAACTCAGACCCTTGCGCTTGCCAGGGAAGCACTTATTCTACTGAGCCATCTCCCTGGTCCCTGGAGATTCTTTCTTAAAATGTCTTACTTTCTTTCTCTTTTGCAGATAGTTCGTCCTCATTGTGCATGCTGGTAAGCACAGTTGGAAAATTGTGTAGGCTGGTTAATGAGGACATGAATGAGCAAGTTAAGCAAGTATTAGGACCGGAAGATCTTCAAAGGTATTTGTTTGAAAAACAAGCATCATTTGGGATGCTTGGAATGGTGAAATTAAAAATATTCAAACCTTCATGTTATTTACCTTCCTTATTTGGAATAGCACTTTTAAAATAATGTGAAACCTTAAGACAGTCTCACATCTATAGGAATAGAGAAAATGCCAAGTATTCAAGATAAAGTAGATTGCAGGGTCTGCAAATTTTCATAAGGTGAATCAGATGCTCTTCAACACACTCCTGTTTTCAGAGAAAATTATGTATGGTGAAATTCAAACCTTTTACTCTATTCTGTAGGATTTCTGATTATATTAAGTACTATTTCATGGGGCTAGGGATATAGCTCAGTGGCACAAGTGCTTACCCAGCAAGCACAAGATCTTGAGTTCAACTCCCACTACCAAAAAAAAAATGCTATTGTAGGACATATCACAGACAACTGTATAATCACCAACAGGATACATATTTGATTATAAGAAATGTTAAGGATTTTTTAAAAGACTAGGCAACCTTAACATAAAACCCAAGGTTAAAAAAATAAACAACTATTGAGAGGGTCTGAGTGTAGCTCCATTGTTGAATTTATACTTAGCCTACATGATACCCTCCCCAATTAAAACATTATTTGCTATACATAAAGAAACTTTTCTCAGTTCTCACCCTCATTATACTGGAACATGTGGAAAAGGAGAATATGTTCTGCAAGTTTTCCCAGTAGGAACTTTTATGTAGTCTGGTACATGAGTATTTGGCATTTGATATTTTTAAAAGGAATGTACAGTGTAAGACCAATGTACCATTGGTCTTTTTTTCCTCTTCCAGTTGTTTTACTATGAATGCTTGCGTTGTCATTTTTAATAGGATTTTAGCTATAAACACCTATGTAAAAGTGTGATTCACCAAGAAGTCTCAGCAAAATGGAAAGTTTTTCACATAACAGTGTTATATATATAAGTGCTTCCCTGGCAAGGGCAAAGGCCTGAGTTCAATCCACGATTCACCAAAAAAAGTCTTATATATGTTTAACAAATATGTGGATAATACACTTTTTTAGAAAAGTGGTATTAGATGAATAAAGAATGCAAACAAAGAATTGTAAATGATCATTAAATGTATATTTAAATTAGTAGGATAGTTTCTACTTTGAAGAAGTTGTATTTGCAGCCACCTGTGTCCAATCAAGTACAGGGAGCCCTAAATTAGAAATTTGGTATAAACTCTGCCTTTTTTAAACAGCATTATCAACAGACTGGAAGAACATGAGGAATTTTTCCCAGCGTTTCAGGCATTTACTAATGATCTACTTGAAATCTTAGGTAAGATCTTGGTTGTTGGAAGTTGAATGTGACTCTTAGATGTCAGTGATTTTAGAAGAATGTTCTTTTGTCAGGTGGGTTAGTGGTTTTTACCTTGACTACTTGGTAGAAGGAATGTGGAACCCATTAATATTTAGTTTGCAAACACACTCCAAACTTGCAGTTAAGAGTTGTTTGGGATCAGTCCACAGAACAGAGAAGCAATGAGCCTTTAAAGAGATAGAGATGGCCCATTCCTGGTTCTGTAATATCATTTTTCTTTTTTTTGAGACAGGATCTCAATATGTAGTTCATGTTGGCTTGAATTCACTGTATCCAGGCTGACCTCAAACTTGTGGTGGTCCCCCTGTCTCAGCCTTCTCTGTGCTGGGATTACAGGTGTACCCCTTGATGGCTGGCCCTCAGTCACATTGTAGTAAATCTTGGGTGGGGAGTGTTGTTTCTTCTTAGTTTTGGGAACTGAACCCAGAGCCTTTACACGAGCTACATTTCCTGACTTTTTTTGTATGTTTCATTTTATTTTTGGCACAGTGTCTCATTAGGTTGTTCAGACTGGACTTAAACCTATAATCTTTTGTCTCAGCCTGACAGAGTGTAGAGATTACAGGGCATGAGTAGATTCAAACTTGATATGATTAACAGATGAAATAAATATGTGACTGGAATATGTAACAGGTTTTAAACATAACAGGTTTTATGAGTGTTTTTTAATGGACTGAAAGCGAGGGAGATAGTGGATGTCCTTTAGGTGTGCTGATATACAAGAAGAGGGCCTAGCAAGTCAGAGCATAACTTAAAAGTTAAATTTAAGGTATGAAATTTATATAAGCGGGTTGCCTAATGTTCTGAATAGCTTGGTTTAACAGAATAATTCTACTTGCTTTAGAATGGCCACTAACAATAGTGATATACTAGTCACTAATAAATACCATCTTGCACATTAATAAATATTAGGCTGGGGAGAGAGCTCAGTGTCACAGTGCCTGCCTGGCAAGTGCAATGTTGCGAGTTCAATTCCCAGTTACCAACAAACAAAAAACAGTAAGTGTGTTTGTTACTTTTTGTGTGTGTGTGTGTGGAACCAGGGATTGAACTTAGACTCTTCCACTTGTCAGGGAAGCACTTATTCTACTGAGCCATCTCCCTGGCCCACTTATTCTTACTTTAGATCCTTTTACACAAAACTTCCTCTCAGATATAATGACACTTAATCTGGTTCACAGAACATAATTTGCTTCAGAAAGCCAAGTTTATTTGCAGATGAGTTCTGCATTTTGTTTAGAGTTCAAATTTGGGGTTAAATATTGTATTTAGCATTGTAAAGTTCGATCTGTTTGGCAGAATGTCACTAATTGTCATTCTGTATAAAGTGATATACTGAATGCCAGATAAGGCAATAGATTTTTTTTTCCTATAGTGTTATTATGATTGGCTGAGAAAATTCTCCCATCAGCCAGTATTCTGTGAGGTGCATTTATATAAGTGAGGTCTCACATGCAGTAAGAAAACAGGTGTGATTTTAGAATGAGGTGGGTGTGGGGATTCAAGGAGGAACCTGATCTTATGCCTTAGCACAGAAAGCCAGATTCGCTATGTATAAATAGGTCTAGACAAGTATTCTGACTTACGTCAGAAACTTAAAGAACTGATGGAGGTTCTCATTTCCTCACTAGAAAGTTTATTTTCCTTATTCTTGTTTTTCCATTACAGAAATTGATGACTTGGATGCCATTGTACCTGCAGTAAAGAAATTAAAAGTACTTCCATACTGAAACAGAGCAAATCATTTTAGTGTGTAAATTGCATTTTTGCCGTTTTAAGTATTCTGTGGGACTGGTCTTATTTTGAGATAAAAGGTGTAAAATTTGCTTCCAGAATTCATCCTCTTAGTACTGGGTGATTCAGTATGTGTGTGTGTATATATATATATATATGTATAGTATATGTATATATAGATATAGATAGTATATGTATATAGATATCAATATATAGATATAGATATATAATTAACTTGGAGATTCTTTTACAAAAAATAGCTCTAAGTTATTAAATAGTAAGTTATAAGCAATTCATGAATGCTCAGAATATAGGACAGAGTTTGAGTCAAAAACCCAGAGAGAATGTATCAATAATAGAAAAGGGTTTACTCTCCTTCTGGCCAGGGCAAAAGGAAGGCAGTAGTAAGTCACCACCTTCAAGGATTAATTGGTATCTGCTATTGTATCTCATAGCAGTTGTCTTTTCAGAGCAGGAACAAGAAAGGAATGAAAGAAAAACATATTTATAGTCTTTCTGCTAGGTTAAGAAATGAATCATGGGGTGAAGTAAAGGAGCAGTTAGAAGTTCCTCTTTTTTAATGTCTTTTTTGCAATCTTGATGGAATGTGCTGTTTATAAGGCAATACAGTCTTAAATAAAAGTTTTATTAAAAACATTTCCAAACCTCAGTGTCCTTAGTGATTATTTGTATTATTTACAAATAATGAGTTATACGCTTCCTAGGCTAGCTTCCCTTGGGCAGCTGGTGTTATCATTTGTGCATTTTACAGAGTACTATTCTGCTGCACATGGTGGCACACATCTGTAATGCCAGCACTCAGGAGGCTAAGGCAGGGTGATTGTTTCGAGTTTGAGACTAGTCTGTGCTATATACCAAGACCCTATCTTAAAAAATAAAAAAATAGAAATAAAACAGAGCACTATCCTTGCTGCTTTTCACTTATTCTCTAAAAGGAACTAGTGTTCTGCATCACATGCGTGAGTGCAAGCTACTTCAAGCTGCCCTTCATCTTCCTTTCTATAAGTAACAGGCCTAGGAAGATTTCTCAGTCACTCTTGCCAGGTGGCATACAGAGTACTGTAGAGCATTTCTAGGAGGCAAGGTGCATTGAAAAATTGTCTTTGTTACTTTTTTTGTTGCTAAGACAAAATACCTGATCCCAAAAATTGGAGGAAAGAGTTATTGTGAATGTTTTGTTTTTGTTTTTATAGGGTCAGGGATTTGAACTCAGGATCTCGAACTTTCCAGGCAGGCACTTATGCCACTGAGCCATCTCCCTGGCCCAGGAAAGGCTTATTTAGTTCAGTTTGTAAAAGTTTTAGTCCATAACCCACTAGCTCCAGGGCAGGGTGGTACATGGCAGAGGGGCATCAGTTCATGGCAGTGGAAGAGTGCAAAACAACAGGAGGAAAAGGACAAAGGAGGAGTAAGCCGCTTTGCCTCTCGGATATTGTATGCAGGCAACCCTGCCAGGGCAGGTGTAGCACTCACCCATAATGCCAGCATTGGACCGTGAATCACAAACTCTGGAAGTCTGCCCCCATGACTGCAGGAGGTTTGGGAGAATGTCTAGACACAAACTGTAATCACAGTGTCAGCAGATTAGTGTCCACATCCTTGGTGGTGTGGCCTTAGGCTTACAGAGATATAGTAGCCTGGATTTCTTCTAAATTTAAAATTGTTGATATACTCTAGTTTCTCTTCAGATCGTATAAATCTTTTGCCTTTTACTAAGTTAACCTGTAGTTACATTTCTAAACAATACCCCACAGTTTGTGAACATATCTTTGATGATTGAGTAGAAATAGTATTTGAGTATTTGATTATATAAATACTCTGAAAATTATCCCAAGAAGTTATTTTTTGGAGAGTTTGAATATTGGAAAGAAATATGCTTAATGAATAATAATGAAGTATTATTTTACTTTAAATTTTTTCAAATAGTTTATGAGCCTGTGATTAACTTAGTTTAATAAAGAAGTTTTCAAACACTTCTCCAGAGGCCTGGGAGTGTTCTGGGGATGCTTGAAGGACCACTGAGAAGCACAGTGCTATTAATAGCAAGAGCTTTAGGCTGCCCCTGTCAGACTCTTATCCAGTTTCTTTTTAAATTACAAGTAAAAGTACTACAATTGTTACTTAGTGATATTTAAATGAAAACATGTAAAGTATTAGAAAAAATTAACAATTTTATTGAGGTCTAATTGGTAATATAAACTATATACTTAAAATACACAATGTGGTAAGTTCACCACACACAGACACATATATATATAATTTTTCATTCATAAACCATCACCACAGTCGAATTACAAGATATGGCAATACCCATCATTCCAACACTTTTCTTACTGCCTTTGCAAATCCTTCCTATTTTCTCCCATCCCTAGGCAGCATTTTATCTATCATTATAGATTACTGTATTTTGTTATGTCATAGGATTTAATATAAATGAAATCATATGTTCTTTTTGTTTTGGCTTGGCATTTTTCAGAATTCAGTTTTCAGAAATAGAGATTTTTTTACATTATATTAATAGTTCATTTATTACCATGTATTATTCGGTTGTATACCATAATTTATTTCCTTCACCTGTTGATGGAAATTTGGGTTTATAATTTTTACTACTATAAATCAAAATCTACAAACACACATTCATATGAACATAACCTAATATAATGTATCTTAGACTTTTTCATATATTTTGCCTTTTTGGGGTAGTTTTTGTTGTATGTTATCTGGTTATAGGAAAAGGGTCAATTTGGTGTCTGCTACTTTATCATGTCAAGAATGTAGAAGTTTAGAAGTATGTGGGAAGGGGCAGTGGTTTGAGACAGGGTATCACTATGTAGCCCAGCTTGGCCTGAAACTGTCCACCTGCCTAAGCCTCCTGAGTGCTTGGGTTACAGGATGTACCACCATGCCCCTCTAGAATTTTGATTTGAACCCTAAAAAGATGTAGTGTCTTGGTTTCACAATGTAACACTGAACTGTTATGTATTTTGGTGCCTGGTGTTGACTTCACACGTTAAACATCCACCAAAGCCATATGTATCAATAGATGGGGCTTTTTGAAGGTGGCTAGATCTAGGGTGTATCATGTGGATTAAAGGTGTGAATACAGTTGAAGGGTGTGTAGTAACTACATCAGCCCATTGGTTTGTTTAGCATAGTTTTGGGTTTGGGTTGTAACAACCAATAGGCTTACAGCCTGGATGGAACATAAAGGAAAAGATGGCAGACAGACTTTCTGCCATGGGCTGTTGCTCTTCTGCTATGCCACCCCACCTTTGAGCCAGCCAGTGGAATGAAACCTCTACAAACTATGGGCTAAAATAAAACTTTTCTCCTATAACTTTGGGTGTCTAGTACTTTGGTCAGCAACAAGGAAAGTAAGAGATTGCCCAACTTGGTTTTTTGTTTTGATCTAATGTTACTGCCTTGTATTTGGAGAATAGTCTGTTTGGTATTAAGTCTTAGACTCTGTTGACTTTGTGGCTTTAGATGAATTTTTATACATGTTCATACATTCTTAATATTCTCAATATACATTGTGATATTGTCTCTATAAACTTTTGTACTTGATTTGTCAATTTCTAGGAAATATTAATATAAAATTTCAAAATTTGCTGGGAGGTAGCTCAGTAGAATAAGTGCTTGCCTGGCAAGTGCAAGGTCCTGAGTTCTTTCCAAAAAAGAAACAAAAAAAACCATTTGAGCCTAGTTTTCTAAGTACATATAGCTGACGTATTTTCCTAATATCTCTTCCCTAACACATCACTAACTGAAACCTCCAAAACTATGGGCCAAAATGAACTTTGATGATAAGCTGATTATCTCAGTTACAGTAATGGAAAGCTAACATAATTGTTTCTATTTCTGAATGATCAAGATGGTTTGCCAGAGATGAGGGAGAGAGCTCAGTAGAATAAGCACTTGCCTGGCAAGCACAAGGTCCTGAGTTCAATCCCCAGTTCAAACTGCAAAACAAACAAAACTATTTGCCAGTATATCTTACAGCTATCCCTTAGACATTTTCTTTCTTGTGGGAATCTTAAGTAATTTTTTGGTCTGATGATTCAGTGTCTTATGTTGCATACCTTTAAGTTCCCATTCATGTCAGCTGTCTGCTTGCAGGGCTTTCCTGTAGGCCCTGGATGTAGATAGCAACCCTAAGGGCCAGAGTTATGGTTGACTCAGGTTTTCATCAGGCTCCAGGTTCTAAACCTGTTCTAGTCTTGGGGGTTTCTGCTTCAGGTTGATAGTAGGTAACCTCAGACTCTGCTCCTGTAGGGCAGTTTAGCTGATTATTTTCACCCCTGGTGCCAACTTGTTCTTGTCCTCATGCCAGGCAAGGTGTTTTCTACTGAAACAAACTTCTGAGGTTCTTTGCCTCCTGTCTGGTGTATGCTAAAATTCTTATTTCTTTCAATACTTTAACTCCCCGTTTGACTCCTGCAAACTGTTGTGGTTTCCCTCTTTTCCTCTAGGAACTTTACCTGTATTACTTTTTTGTTGGGGGGGGGGGACTGGAGATTTCACTTGTCAAGTCACCTTGACAAGTTACTGTAGGGTTGCTAATGTTTAGGAGGGATTATACAGTAAATTTCTTTCTACTTCTTTTCCTTTACCATTTTCGAGGCACTTTTCTATTTAGAGAGCAGTTACAATGTTGTCATGAAGTAGAAGGGATAAGTGCCATTTGGCGTAGTTTATTATAAGAATTTATTGTTCAAAACAGCACCAGGTTGGATGGCAGTGATGAAAAACAGTTCTGGTAGCAGACAGTCCAATTAGCATGAAACATTAAATACCATGCATACATAATACAGGTTAGCATGTGACCTTGGTTGATACCAAGTAAACATTTAAAAATGTTGTTAAAGACTAAGAATTGTTAAAATGAGAAATGCTACATAGAAGGTGGGAGTAGGCCATCTCATTATGGGCTAGTTTAATGAAGGTGCTGAATAAAGCAGCAGAAACCTGAAGCCAGATTACCTCAGGTCTAAGAGGCAAATTAAGGAGTGGATTTTGATTTTTATAGAAAATTTGTGATAAATAACAAAAATGTTTAGAATGTTGCTATTCATTAGACAAATAGCAGTGGTGGAGACAAACTTAAGACAGAGGCCAGAGCCAGGCGTGGTGGCACATGCCTGTAATCCCAGCACGCGGGAGGCTGAGGCAGGAGGATTGTTGTGAGTTCGAGACCAGCCTGAACGGCATAGTGAGACTCTATCTCAAAAAGACAAAAAAAAAAAAAAAAAAAAAAGACAGAGGCCAGGAGTGGTGGCATACACCTGTAATTCCCAACATTTTAGGAGATTGAGGCAGGAGGCTTGCTGTAAGTCCAAGGACAGCCTAAACTGTATTAAAAGTTTGTCTCAAAAAGATAAAAACAACTTTTGACGATAGTGTTGTCTGAGTGGTAAGAGTAGAGGACATCACCTTTGCAGGAGCTATAACATCACCACAGTTAAGTCTATTTGGTCTTTCAAGTTAAGAGGCACTTTTCATATGCAATTTGTATAGTATACTTGTACGTGAACCAGTTTTCACCTAGAAGAGTGGGCCAGAATTCCAAGCTTGTAAGGATACTCTTTTTGGAGCATGTGGAATTATTTCCAGAGTATTTATTATTATAACATGGTTGTCATTAGGAAAATGTATGTTAGCTCCAAGTCAGGAATAAATCTCCAACCACAGAAATATCACAGGTGGCAGCCAGAACAGCCTTGGCAGTGTTAGCTGTCGGGGGGCTGGGGCAGTATTTCCACAGAAGTGCCCTCCCTTTGTCAATAATTGCCCAGGAGAAACTGTGAGCTGCTCCAGGAACAGATCTCCGTTGGCCCTGTGCCAAGGCCAGGTCACTTTCTGGTGCATACATGCATTCAGTCATGTCCTAAGCCAAATGTGTATAATTACCTACCAAAAGTAAGAAAACCATTTTGATGACTTAAAAATACCCCATTTCCTTCTGGATTTGAGTAAATCTAACCAAGATGAAGTTGTTCTTATCTTTATAGAACTCTACCTCATCCTACCTAGTTATACAGTTAAATTTTATACAATATATACACACATATGTCCATAAAGTAACTTATTTAAATAACTATACATATGTACACATTCTAACATATTGGTGATAATGTGCTCATCAGCTTTTGGGCTGTCCGTCTGGAGTTAGCTCATACCTGTAAGACAGAAGGGTGTAACATTTGTGTTAGAAGGTCAGTGTTTTGTAGCTGTCGCAGGATGAGATGTCTGGCCCTCTACAGGATCTGCAATCCCATGCTATCTCTTTAGTTGGCTAGGCATAGGTAGGGCCAGAGTTTACAAAAGTCACATAGACAAGGTCTGCAGGCAGTGATACAACAGTGGCGAACCTATGGCATACATATTGTATGAAACATCAGTATTCAGATTTATTTTAGTGTTGGTACTTTGTGATAAATGAGTTTCACTTTGGGCACTCGTCTCTAAAAGGTTCACTATTACTGCCATGAGGTATTAATCTGTCATCTTTCTTAACTGAAATATTACTGAAAGGGGAAAAACTATGGAGAGAAAATATGGGTAACTGAGACTATCTTGAATAGCACATTAACACTGATAAAATAAGACACTCACCATTGTGAAAAGCCTTTAATCAGGTCTTCTTTTGATAAATCAATCAGTACCTAAAGAGTTATAGATAGTTCCCTTATAAATCACTGCATTCAATAAAATACATTGGGATAAACTAAGCTGATTATAAAATCAGGTCTCAGATTTTCAGCAGTGCACTCCTTTTGACTTCCAACTTTGGAGCCTCTCCAGAGGAACAGTGCAGACACTGTCTGTGCTCAGTGTCCTGGGAAAGGCAAGTTGCTCTTCAGAGTCTCCCCCCACACACACCCGCCCCCCACACACACCAGGGCAGAGTCACATTTATTGTTCCAAGATCACAGATGATGTCACTTGTTGGCCCCACCAGAAGGGGGAGGGGGCGACTAAGGTCAGAGTAAAGCACATGGTGGGGATCTATTTCAGGTTTCCCCCCCCTTTGGGTTTTTAAATGAATGTTAAAAAAAGAAAACTTGCCTTATCTGTAAAGGGAGAGATAATACCATCTACCTCATAGAAGCAAGTGCTTTAAACAGGCCACTAGAAGTCATTTATTAAAATACAACAGATACAAAGTACTACACAAATGTATTTTTGGGTGGGTCCTCCTGGCATATTCCTGGGAGTTAATACCATGGTAGGTGTTCAAATACGTGTGGAATGCTAAAAATTTGGATTGAGTTAAAAAAAGTTTTATCATATTAGTTTATATTTCTGCATTCTTTAAAGAATATGAAAACAAAAAGGTTTTTAAATTTTGAAGTAGGTTCTAGTACTACATGTAATGATTTTTTTCAGAATTTGTGTAAGGATGTATTCTACCACCAGGATACCAATAGTCTTGTGTCTTGTATACTTACTTTTCCTAACTCCTTCCTTCTGTGTGAGCCAAGTGGCCTCCTATTTTTGACTGCAACATCTAGTGACCTCTTCTTTACTTCTTCCATGGGAACAAAAAATTCAAATCTTTAAGGAGCAAAAAATTCAAGAAATTTACATATTTCAGTCATTTTGGTTGAAATTTTAAAATGTTTTTATCTACTCCTCACTAAACTGGAGCTCCAGGTGAGCATCTGGACTAGTACTGGCTGACAGTTCATCAAATGAGTACCTCAGTGCATTGATTATAGATAATTACTGTCCTGTGTTGTTCATGAACCCTGGGAGTATAAAGAGCCTTCTGAGAAGTGCCTCTTAACAAAGAGCAGCCACCTCCTGGGGAGTAAGGCAGCAAAATCTTTGTCATATATTCATGAAAGACCCTGGGAGCCCTTATATCTGGGTTTATTTTTAAGATGGAGATGGCTAAGTCTGTGTTCCAGATTATTTTGCCAGAATTGAGAAACTAACAGATTGTCTAAAAAATCAAGTATTAAACCTATCCCTTCAATCTTATATTGCATAGAGCTGTCTGGGGTCAAAGTCTCTTGCAGTGGTGCCTAGCATAAAGTATGGTAAATACTTTTCCTGACAGCCTTCATTAACATATTCAAAGCATAGCTCTTGAAATAACAGTAGTTCTTAGACATCACCTAAGTACTGACCAAAATTAGAAGGCATGTACCATCCTCAGATGGCTAAAATAGATTGTTTTAGGATTCTGAAACAGAAGGAAGTAACCATGAAATTCTGACTTCAGCAGCTTGTAGTTTATCAAGACTGAAAATATTTCAAATAAAACTTGCCATATGACTAGAATCTGTCAACCAGTTTTCTTCCTAAGGACATAGGTGGAGAAGGGAAATACTGGTTTCACCTGCCTCTCTTATGTTGCAGGAGGGCCAAAAGCTTTGAGCCTTGGAAGAAATTTTGGGTCCTTAGGTTCTGTTAACAGATCCTCCAGAAAACAAATAAGTACTGTCAAAAAATACTTAAAGAGAACAAGTATAGAACATTCCATAATTAGGAACACTTTGGTCTCAATGGCTGTTTTTTGATAAACTGCCCTGGCAGTTCTTTTCTCCCACTTAAAAGTATATAGAGGCTCCATTAAATTGGACCATGTTCAACAGCACTGGCAGTTCGCCGGGCACAGATGCAGTACTCAGCAGCTACTCGAATGGGTTGTGCACTCTAGGTAGATGAGTAGCCCACTTACGTCTCATCAAACAGGGGCTCCAGGGTCTTGCGCTTCACTGAGGTCTTCTTACGACTTGCCCACCTCCTTTCTGGCAACAAGTAGATGCGGACATAGGGATCAGCTCCACTGCTGCTACATGGTGTCAGATTTCTGATTTGTAAGGAAAAAAGGCCTCTTGGGTTTCAAACACTGAAAATAGTCATTTGGAAGACAGCTAAACATCTGCCTTTAGATGAGCTTGACAAATACCTTTTGTGGTCTATATAAACAAAACATGAAAGTCCCCACAATTTAGAGAACAAAGTATCAGATGTGTAATTTTGAAAATCTACATTTATCTGGGTTGAGGCAGACTAAGTACTTTCCATCTAAGGTGTTTCTGCTTAGCCAAGACAGTTCTGCAGTGGTTGTCTAAACACAGCCCTTGGCTCCCAAGCCCATCACCACCATCACTGAGTCACCACTCAGGGCAATTGGGCATCAAGTCTCATTTCTCCCCAGTGCCTTACTGCCTCGGGTCTATTACCTGCCTCCGCTATGGATGCAAATGCCCAAACTTTGATTTATGGTCCCTGAATCCTTTTACCTGCAGCCATTGACCAGTACCCTGAGGCAGCGCCACAGACACACGTAGCGCACCGTGAGCTGGATCTCACCAAGCCCTCGATGTCTGAAGTTGCCAAGTCTGTGAAGAAAGAGTTTGTCACCTCTCTAGTCATAACAAGTGTTGACAACCTCCCCTCAAAACAAGTATGTCCCACCTCAGGAACATAGAGCCATGTGGGTTCTTATATGTGAGTCTGAGTTCCTTTCAGTTGTAAGTTAGCTTCACCCAGCATCAGATAATAGCTGCCCTAACTTTGTGGCAGGAAGAACATGAACCCTGAAATAGATCTGCTTTTGTATCACAGATTCTTGAAGGGCATTGGGTCAGATTTTTATATTAAGTTCTCCCTTGGAGTTATGATGAAGACTGAATTAAAGCTTCAGTCTATAGTAACTAATAAGTGGCACTACTTGTTAAATCCATGTCTTAAGCTTTTCATATAATTACACCACAGTGCTTTAGAATTCAGGAAATGTTTCTGCTAGAAGGGACATGAACTGCAGCCTAGCATGTTTTATAGCTATATGTAAGCAGAGCCATAAGCAGGCAGACTGGCTCTCTTACTTGTCCTGTATTTCCTACCACACTATGCTGCCTCTCATGACAATACAGTATTCTGTGGAAATCCAGATCTTCTATAGATATTTAAGTTCATATCTATCATTCCATCCAGGGAAACATTTTTCATCAGGTGATATTAGAAAAGATTAAGCAGAGGGGTGCATACTCAGTGTTGAAGGTGATATCTGTCAGGTCAAAGCAGGAGGAGGCCAGAGAGTTGAGCGAGGACATGCTGGGAACCAGACCCTTGGGTGGCCATGCAAATGGGGAGGCAGGGGGCTTGATGGGTCTGGGTGACTTGATGGGCCCTGGAGAATGGGGGCCTGGGACAGTCAAGAAGATGGTGGCTGAGCTCTTCTTCCCCATGGGCTCACAGAACCCTTCGGCACTGTCCTTGCCTTTGGGCTCTGGGTCTGTCTCTTGGGTTATAGGGCTGGCAGCAGTGGTAGTAGGTAAGGTGCTCTTGGAGGCATCCATGGTGTCAGGAACAGGGTCTGGAGGACACAACAAGTCTTCAGGGCCTTCTCCCTGGGGTGGGGCTTGGGGACCATGGTTGGTGGCCACCTTCTTGATCAACAGAGGGCCTTTCTTTAGGACGTCAGGTCCTGTATATGGGCTTCCCAGCTCTCGGTCCTCTATGCGCAAAAACTGGAAGCAGAGGACAGGGTAGTTTATTGACCAGGCCCACCACTTCTACAGCCCACCACTGTGCTGCTTCCTTCCCTTTTCCCTCAATCATCAGTCACTAGGGAATTGCATTTACAGAAGCATGCTAATCCAAGTATCTTTAAAAACCTTTTATGCCAAAATGAAATGAACAGCTTTTTAAATACACAGCCAAATCAGCAAAAATAATTCTTTTTAAAAAGAGAAAACTAAAAAGTGAAGCTATTTTTGAGTCAGTGTGGGAGTTACACAGAGATCCATGAAGGTAACATCTCTGTGAAAAAGTGCTGAGGAAATAAATAGGAAACAAACAAGGAAGAAGCTGAGAATCTGGTCCAGTATAGGAGCTCTACACTGAGGGTTTAAAGATGGTGAAGGCAGTATTTCCATTCCTAAACTGATGAAAATGGCTTGTCTAGAGCTTCTGGGACAGTCCATGTTGCTCCATAGCCAGAACTGCACGCTTCCTGGCCCCTAGAGGACAAGGAGGATTTACCCGCAGCACCAGCCTCATGGAAATGAGGCTGTCCAGGCCTGAGTGGTCCAGCTGAAAGCGCTGCTCCAAGGTGAGGTCCGCACTGGGCAGGATCTGGCATAGGGGGAACTCCAGAACTCCCAGAGCACACTCCTGGTCGTCATCTAGCACCTGGGCAGTGGGCCAGTCACAAAATTAGAGGATGGTCAACCCTACCTGTCCCACCACTACTGTCTGAGCCCTAGCCAGTCTGGGCTTACTTTGATCCATACCGAGGCTTTAGTCCTTTTCTGGAAAGAGGAATGGGGCTTGGCCATACCTGGTCTCTGCCTACAGTCAGGGCAAGTAAATATGGTTGTTCTGGAGCCAGTCAGGCAAATGCCCAGGGCCAAAGGGGCTTTAGGGACCAGTGAGCTGTGCTGCTTCATTAGACATCCAAGTACAACTTGGGACCCCAAAGGATTCCAGCTTCACCACTTCCTGGTTATGAGATCTTGGGCAAATCACTGATTTAACATTTATTTGCTTATATATAAAAGGAGCTAATCTTTTGCAATAGATTTTTTATGAAGACTAAATGAAAAATTGAGTAAGTATTCCATTATAACATCCTTCATAGAAAACAACATAGGCCACCCTGGGTTCAGTGGAACAACTGTAGAGTCCCTTTTCACCGAGCGCCAAGGTACTTGGGGAGTCCAGACTTTGGGCTGTCTTCCCAAAGCCTCCTATACAATGAACTTGTGTACCAGCCTCAAGGAGATGTGGCCTTGTGGGGCTTCTGTGCCCTCTCCCACACAGCAGCAGCTGACTAAATACTGCTGGCACCTCCTCATGGCTTAGAAGCCCTCCCAACTCTGGCCTGAGACCCAGGTACAAACCTTGAGATGGAGCTGCTCAGCTGCCACATTGTGCACAAAAAAGGAAAACACCTGGCTCCACACAGGGTCCTTGCTGTGAGGACAGGTCTGAGAACAAGAGAGGTCAGTCTGGCCACCATGTACCAATGGGAACCTTACCTGCACCCAGGGCTCAGACCCACACTCCAGCCAGGGGACGCATGTGGGCAGGAGGCAAGGAGGGCTTTGCCAGAAGTTTTACTGGGGATTAAAAATTGTACTGTGGTGAGACCTCACTGTGGTGAAGCACAGCCAACAGGCTGTCTGGGGCTGGAGTGGGGGTTTTGTGGTGTGGTGGAAAGGACACGGGCTCTAGAATCATGCTCAAGCTTAAACCCAACTCTACTGCTTTGTAGGACCGCACTGGGGCAAGTCAATTAGTGTCTCTGATCCTCAGAGCTTGAACTTTAAAACTGCTTTGTGAAGTTACTGTGAAGCCTACTAAAATAAAGTGCCTATTAGGTGTTCAGTGTAAATTAATTTCCTTCCCTTTTGCCCATTTCCTTGTCCCAGGCCTATACACCAAACTTACCTTACTCGTGTATGTCTTCTTGCCTACAGATAACTTGACATAGGAAGAAGGGTCTTTGCTGCCCTTATTCTGTGAAGCAGAAAACCCCACAGTATGGTGCCATCAGGGTCTGCTAGAGGTTCCTCCCTTTCTAGGCCACAATTATGCAATTATTGCAGGACTGCACAGACCCCAGGAAGAAGCTCTAAGCTACAAATCAGAGGCCTAGGCCAGAGCCTGGCTTGGCTGGGAGCAGGATTTTTCCCTGGGGCTATGGAAACCAACAGAGTAGAGTCAAATTTCAGCTCCTCATTGTGAGACCCAGGCACATAATCTTTTGAATGTATAAACTGGCAATAAAAACTGACTATAGTCATCAAGATAATGAATGGGGAGGAGCTGCCAAGCCAGTGCTGGGTTATAGGAGACAGTGAAGGGCACCTGCCCCACCCCCATTATCCCATGGTACTTGGGGGAAATGTATGATTTGTCCTCTGAGTTTTTTGCACACTTATGCTTACCTTGGCAAATCTGGAGAGTTTTTTGGCTCGATATTCACCATTTAAGTAGTCAAAAGGGCTTCTCTGCAGCACAAGTATCAGGGTTAAATCAACAACTTAGAAATTTGAAAGTGATGTATACTATGTGTGTGACAGCCTGAACACGTCACCACTCACCGGCAGGTTGCAGGCATTCTCCAAGAAGACCACAAGGATGGCAGTAGAAAGGCCACCATGGTCCTGAAAAGACATAAGCTCTCACCAAGTGGCCCAGCAGCAGGAGAAAGACTGGTTTCAGAGAAGCCTATCATGGCAGGAGGAAGCCAGCCCTCACACTCTACACTAAACAGAGCCCTCCCTCACCTCCTAGGCCTGTGCTGCAGCTAAGAAAATAACTGAAGTTAGACAGTACACTGCCCATGAACTAGCCTGGCAGGCATGGACACACAAGCTCTAACGGACCCCATTCTTCCTGAAAATGACCGAGATGCTCAGAGTCTGTTGCAGAGGTAGCCTGGGGCTGCCCTGGGTGGAGAAGGGGTGAGTGATGCTGTCCAGGAGATGAGCAAGAAGCGAGGGCGTCATCCCGTTCCCTTCTTCCCCTCGTGCATACTGCACCTGCACACTGCACCCTCTTCTGCGAGGGAGCCCCTGGCGCTCACCTCTGTCAGTGCGTCCTGGTCAGTGAGCAACGAGAGCCACTCCAGCCGCAGGTGCAGCCGTCCACTAGTTGTGTCATTCAGGACAAACCACTGGGGAACAGGAAGGAGAGAAAAAGCTCCAGGACACAGACAGGGACATGCTGTAAAGCCTTTTGGGGTTTGTCACTTCTGGGACCTGGCAGACCTAATGGGCTTCAGGGGAAATGTGCACCAACCCACACAGTGCAGCGTAGGCTCAGCAGGACTGGCAGAGACGGCCATAGGAGGACAGAAGTACTGTACCTCGGATGGAAAATGCTGACCCAACTTGCCCTCCCCTGTGGTGTGACTGCCCCCTGCTGGGCATCCTTACTCTAGGCTAGGGGTGAGGGCAGGGAATCCCTGGAACCAACCATCTGTGTCTCACTCAGCTTGTCCCTGGGGATGGGCACGTGTGCAGTCTAGAAGGGGCCCATCTCATAGGACTAGCTTGGCAGAAGCAACCTGCTAGAGCTGACTGCAGGAAGGCAGAACCCCCAGGGGCATGGGCGCCAGGTCTACCTCATCCACCACTCTATTCATCTTGACATCCCCAAGGCAGATCTGCAGGCTAGAAGACACAGGGAGAGACGGTCAGCACAACTCAAGAGGCAGAAATCCACAGGGTCCTAGAGACCCAACCTAGACTCTATTTTCAAGTACCTAAGTGGGGCCAGTAAGTGGATTTTCCATATCCCAAAAAACCCAACAGGAAACCAACTGTTGCTCAGATGAACAATCAGCTGACCATCTAGGCTGACCCATTGGGCATGGGATCCCAAGAGGCAGATGGCTACCAGGCCCAGATGCAACAAGCACAGGACGCTGTACACGTGCCTCTAGACTGCTCAGCAGCACTGCTGTTGGTATTTGGGGTGGGATTACCCTTCATTGTGCAAAACTGCTTGTGCACTGCAGGAATTTGGCTTCCCAGCCCTGTGCCCTCTGAATGCAGTGGCACCAGCTCCTACAGGTCATTTTAACAGATGAACTTCCCCCTTTGATTCAGAGTGCTTAGTGCAGATGGCATGATGTGAGAGGTCACTCCCATATCCCATCCCTCAGACCACCCTGAGCCAAAGCCCACCAGCAAGTCCTGACAGCCAGAGGGAAACAGTCTGAAACATGCTTGAGCTCAGGGCACCAGAATGCCAGGCATGGGGCCACAAACTAAAATTCTAACCTGTAACACTCTAAAAATTGCAACTTAATTTTCATTAAGATGAAGACAAAAATGATAAGACCTGGTAGCAAACCGTTTCTTCAGCTGTTAGAGTGGATCTTTCCCACTTTCTTTTTATGTTACATATGCACAAAAACAGTACAGGGTGCATAGATTTAGCAACCCATGCCTGAGGCCAGGGTGCCGACACCTGCTGTGATCCTTCTGTGCATGGACACGTGACCACACACACTTGGGAGCCTCTCCTGGAAAGATGAGCCTGACTGCACAGTGCTCCCCACTTACTGCTGCATCCTGGATGGCTTCCCACCGGTACACGCAAATTCTACTAGTTCTGAAAGCTGCAGAATTTTCTGTTACTTAGCAGTGGCAAAGGTATTCAAACAATCTGCTGGCCCTCAGCAGCTGGCCATGTCTCTGGGGGGGGGGGGGTGTTTTACTACCATAGATACTACAATAAGCGTTTTAAATACTTGTGCTCTTATTTTATAAAATCTTGGAAGTGGGACTATTTTTAGACATGTAAACTGATGCTACGTTAGCCAGCCCTACCCCAGCCACTCCAGTCTTTCCATATCCTCGAGGGCCAGGCTTCCCTGGGATTGAGCACCTGGCTATCCATGCCAGCCTCCCTCCTTGCTCCAAAAGGCTCCTGGGGGAAAAGTGAAGCACAGATCTCGGGGTCCTCTCTGTACCCCATTGATCTACATCAGGAATGGGGCTCAAGACACATTTGGGACAGTCTGTGGCATGGTGGGGCAGGATGTCTGCACACAGTTGCCATGTCAGAGTCACCAGAATGTTGCAGGTCGTCCAGCACTGCGAGCAGGGTTCCTGTCCCCCATGGCCTAGCGCGGAGCCCCAGCCCAGCCCCACCACTCCTCACCTGCCAAGGAAGTCATCCCGGTCAGTATCCTCATCATACAGGTCCACTTCCAAGTCCTGACCAGGGACTTCGTACACCAAGAACTGGAAAGAAAGACAAGTGTTTTGGCTTGCAGGTCACAGCGGCTGGATCAGACCTTACGCCCCAGAAGGAGCCAAATGCCAGCTTGGTACTCTGGCAGGTCTCTGGCTGTCTCAATGCACTGGAACCCAACCTGTAAGAAGGGAGCAGTGTCTCACCCCTGCAGGTTGCCAGGATTAGAGGCAACAGTGGGGGCCCAGGGCACAGTGGCCCACTCTCCCTCAGGCATCAATCTTCCACTGCATTTGTCCTTCACACTCCCCTAGCCCCACAGCATGGGACACCAGGAAACCAAGCTGCCTGTGTCATCCTGCATTCACTGCTTCCAACCAGACAACAGAGCATGTGGATGACACATGGGTGGAGGGGAGATAGCACCTACGAGGTGGCCCTGGAACACAGAACTGCAGGTCTTCTGGGTCCTGCCCTTCACATAGGAAAACCACAGGTGAACTTAAGAACTCCAGATTCTGTGTTTGAGGGGTAAGGCACAACACCCGAGGGACTTTGTTCTTTGATCTGAAAGCTTCCAACAAAGATGACTCATGAGGAAAGAAGGTAGGGGCTGCTTGCAGGCTGCAAATGGGGCCTGGGGGCGGCAGAGCAGCCTGCCTCTGAAGCCAGCTGCAGGGAAGCAGGAACTACATGGGCCTGCCTGCCTGTCTCCGGGGCTCCTCCCTGGCTGATGATGCCCTGTGATACCCATGTTTCCCAACTGTGCCGTGAGCCCCCAAGTGAAGCCTGGAGGCCCCTGGAGGGGTGAGGAGATGCTCACCTCAAACACCTCATTCCAGGTAGGATTCAGATTCTTGTAGACGGTCCTGCTCCGGAAGTGCTGCAAGCCAATGCTCACCTTGGCGTAGGGGTCTGACTTGCATCCAAGTCCCAGGAAGTGGTCTGTCTGGGGCAGCTCCTCAGCCTCCAGCAAGTGGACCCTGATCACCCCCTGGAAAACGCCCCAGCTCAGGGCTCACGGCTGCTCCCCAGGCTACATCAGCCCTCCAGGCCCCAGGCTTTCTGCACATTTGAGTGTTCCAGCCCAACCCACCTTCATATTACCACTCCAAGGGATTACAGTGGTGCCTTGGCTCATGAACTTAATTTGTTCTACACATTTGGAAAAGATGGGACATGTTTGTGTTTGTGTGGGAAAGATGGCCACAGTCACGTCTGTCACCCGATGCAGTTTGCAAACAAAAAACCAAAACTTTGCCAAGTATTTCTGTTTGCAAAAAGTATTCATGAATTACTGCATTCACCTGCAGCTATTTGTCCCTCCTGTACTATGTCACATGAGGTGACTGAGTATCCTGCATTAGACAGAGTCCTAGCAGCCCCTCCTCTCCATATCTTGTGCCACCCCATGGGCACTGCCGACTGCGGGTCCCATCACCCCTCATAACCCCCGTGCTATACCACATGTCTCTTGTTCACAAAGACAAAATGGCTTTGGTAATTATGGCATGGGTGGTAACAATCTGTATTGTTACTTTGGGGTGCTGGGCATGCTGTGTGGGTTAAAGCCAGGTTGCCCTCACAGGAAGGCTGAGGAGAGACGCCCTCCTTCACTGCCATCCTGTCCTTCCAGCCTCTGCAGGAGTGGGCAGCAGGTCGAGTGTAAGCAGGCCATGCTCTGGACCTCATGCCAAAGGCAAAAGTAGGCATGTTCCCTGTCCTGGGACCCACTGCAGCCCCACCAGGCTCTGCCCAGAGCCAGGGCACTTTCTGGAGGGAGGCCATGTGGCTGTCCCTGGGCCTCCTGAGCAGGCTGCAGGACATGGGGAACAATAGTGCCTAGCACTCACAATGGACCAGTCTGAATTTAACCAAGAATCTTCAGTAGACCCCATGATGCTTGCAGCCACCAAGCTGAGAGCTAAGAGGACTGAGTGCACTTCAGTACACCCACCCTCCCAGCGGCCCAGGGCTCTGCAGCAGATGCACGGCACTCACACACGGCAGAGGAAAACGCAGGTTGGTCACGTCCAGACCCTTTTTCACAGGCACGGTCACGCGGTTGGGCAGCACCAGGTGGGCAGCGATGAGGTCCTCCAGCAGGCCATCCGACACCTCACTGGGATCAAGATATGACCAGCTGTGCAGACGTGACACCCACTTCCCCCATGCCACCTACACTGTCCACCGTCAGTGCTAGAACCAAGAGCTCAGCTTCACAGGGGTACCACCTAGAGGCAACCCTCAGCCCCTCCAGCCTAGGTGCAGGTGAGGTGGCTATACGGACTGATGGGCCCTGGCATCCTGCCCCAAGTGGCCGAGACCTCTACACTCCCTGAACCCCTCTGCCCCAGGGCAGATGCTAGGTACTGGGGGTGGAATCTCAGATCCTCTGCCTCTTGCTGTGCACAAGTCACTCCCCTCTTTGGATCTGGCTCCCTCTGACAGTGAAGATAACAATGCCTGCCTCCTGGCACTCTTACACAAGGCGGAGGTGATACAAGTGCTGAGATTAGTGCCTCATCCACATGAAATGTCCCATACACCTTGGCTGTCACGCAGATATTCTCTTGCTTACCTGCTGCCCTCTCCCTGCTACAGGGAGGCAGGGACTGGGTAGGACTGGAACACAATAAATGCTCAAGAAATTTTTTTTTTGAAATAAAGCATGCACTAGATTCTCTTCATCCCAGAATGGCAAGATGGGTGGGGAGCTTTGCAGTGACTGAGTATATGGCAAGAGAGCTGACACGCCTTTGGCCAGTCCAGTTGTCCCTCCCTCCCAGGGAAGGGTGGCCAGTGCGGCTGGAGCCCTCCTCTGAGCACCTGGCCCCAGGAAGGTGGGCTTTGAAAGCAGCTGTCCTCACTGGCCACCGCTGTCACAGCCAGCTCCTCCCACACCTGTGCTTGCAGCCATCATGGTCACTGGGCTTCCTACCACATGGTTGGGTGGGTGGGTAAGGGTGGGGCTGAAATGAAGGGGACATTTGCATGTGTTCAGATTCAGCGTGCTCCCCAAAACACAGGTGAGTGTTCCTCCAGGGACCTCTAGACAGAGCACTAGGCTCCCCCATTACTAAGGAAGGGCCCAGAGAGGTCGAGTAACTTGTCCACAGGCACAAAATTAGCTAAGTGGCACAGCCAGGAGCTAGCTGGGGCTGTGCTTACCCCTCACTAGCCCATGCCACTTCTTCTAGGACAGCTCATCTGATCAGAGCCACTCCCCTCCCCCTGCCCGGGACTGGGGCCTGGGTATCCTGCAGCCTAACACTGGGCAAAGACTTGCCCATACACTGTGTGTGTGTATGCGTGTGTGCGTGCACGTGCGCGCGTGTGTTATGTGTGTACATGTGCACATGCTGGGCCAATGCCTACTCTCAGAGGCTGCACAAACTAGTGAGCCTCCCGCCCCAGCTCCCACTCCAGATACAGGAAGGGTTTTCTCTCTGTTGCTGCCCACTTCTGCCCTCTTCCCTACATGAGTAGCTCTTACCTACAGAGCTACTCTTACCTACAGAGTAGCTCCTGTCATTGACTGACAGAAGAGCCCATACCCGAATCCGCGAAGTCCTGGCACTTACTTGATTCCAGGTGCGTCCAGCAGATTGGTCAGGCCTGTCCAATTGATTTGCAAATGCTGCCAGAAGAGGGAGGCTGTGAGACTACTAAGAGCTGGGAGCCCAGGGCTGAGATGCCCACTCCCACCTGAACAGTGAACCCTGCTGGGACAGTGGGAAGAGGTCCTTTTAAGAGTATGACAGCTAAGGACACCTACTGGTCTGATTCTCATGCCTCTAGGTTGTGGAGCCCCCAGGACTGGGGCTCTCTGTCATTCCAGGCAGGCTTCCCACCCTCTCTGAGCAGGTATACCTGCCCATCTCTCTCCCCACTCCCTTGTCAGCTACACCGGAGACTGTGAGATCAGTGTGGAGCTCAGCATGGGATATGATGTCATGCCCATGAGCAGAGGGGCCCATCCTATGCAGCCTGGGCTAGGATAGCCTTTTAATAGGCTTGGAGCTTTCTAAGCAACAGTTCAGGCCACCCATGATCCTTCACAATGGGATAGCTTATGTCTAACTTCTAGAGCTGGCCAGAGGATGAAATGAGGCAGGGAGGCCGCTGTGGGTGGAGGCAGTCTGTTCTTAGGTTCAGTCATGGCATTCAAGGCCCAATGTGCCTGTTCACAGGGAGCAGAGGTCCTGCTCCAGCCCTGGTACTTACTGGCTTTTGAAGGAAGAATATAGTCACAGCCCCCACAAAGGGCTTGTCCACCAACAAGGGCTCCAGGATGATCCGTAGGGTACCCTGCAACTAGACAGGTACAAGAACATGTGAGGAACCCAGACTCCTTTCTTTCAGTGTCCACTGTGCTCAGTGAAGGCCATTTCTGCCTCGTCCCATCCCACACCCTCCCTGAGTGTCAGGACTACCATCCCAGCCCATCTGCTGTCACCAAGGGATCTCAGTGCATGGGAGCCTGAACCCAGCTGGGACCCCACAATGGGCTGTGAATTGGCTGACCCAGACAGAAGGGACCCAGGAGAAATTTCCAACCTCACATGAGTCTCCCTCCTGGGTCCACCTCAGTTTTACAGGCCTCTCCATCACTATAGAAATATCTAGGCCCCTCTAAACCCCAGCAGCCAGTGAGTGTTGGGGACTTTGCAAACAGACATAGTGTGGGCCGTGGGCAGAGAGGCAACTGGGGCCGGCTGGCAGGACCTCCTGGCCATGTGGCCAGCCTGTGTTCAGTGTCATCACCACCTTTGCCACCCGCCCCAGCAAAAGCTGGCTTCCACGTCCCTGACACCAGCCCACCTGGATGCCGTTCACACCGGCGTGTATCTTCTGCAGCTCCACACTGATCTCACAGTCTCCGATGTAGCTGACATGGGAGGGGGGAAAGAGACAGGAAGGTGTACCTGCTCAGAGAGGGTGGGAAGCTTGCCCAGTACGGCAGAGCCCTAGTCCTTGCTGTGGGCCACTGCACCTGAACTGTGTCACTCAGTGCGTGGCTACCCCAATAGCCTTGGAATTTTTCAGCTCTGCTCAGATTCAGGCCCATGAGGCAACCACCCAAGCTCCTGCACCTGGCACCCACAGCACAGCCAGTCTGACCTGCGATCAGAAGAGCATGACAGCACCCTGCCCCATGACGCCCACAGTGGAAAGGGCAGGGCTCTTGGTAACTACGCTACCCCCCTCCACCACTGCTGCAACCCTGCTGTCTCTGCCCAGGCATCCACCTGGAGGACACAGGAGCAGCACCCATTGCCTAGACCAGGCATCAGCCCAGGTTTTGTTGGGGGTGGTAGAGGTAGGCCCTTGCCTAAGGGTAACAAGGCCTCAGGCTGCAAGAACAGAAGCCTGATGCTGCTGGTGGTTCTGGGCAGTTGCTAGACACAGGGTGGTAAAGCTCAGGAGACTGACAGAGGTCTAAAGAAGTCTAAGAGGAGGGAGAGGACAGCCATCACGCTGCAGGACATGGGCAGAGGAGCCTGAGTGCCCCTTGTGGCGGGGACAGGCAGGCAAAATGGTAAGACAGCGACTGCAGGCACTGTTGAGAGCCTGGGTGGCCCAGGTACCTCCATGTGTTCCATGCGCGGACCTATGGCTGAGCCTCACAGCCAGGAGCACCTGCTTGCATGGCACCATCCCAACACACTACAGGCCAGCTCCCAAATGGGACAGTGGTCTCAGAACTAGCTCCTGCCTCCCCAGTGTGTTCTCAAGCCAGGTAAGGCCAGCACTGGGCCAAGCCAGGAAGTAGGAGACGCTGAAAGGGAAGAGCAACACTCTTGACCCTGAGGAGTAGATCCTGCCCTGTTGAGCACAATTCCCATGTCATCCTCCTGGAAAACTTCTGGGTGGAATCTTCTTCCTGACTCAAGGCCTTATGAGAGACATGCCCTTGCCCAAGCCCACTGAATTAGTCATGCACGTTCCTTGGCTCCTTGTTATTTTCCGTCAGTGCCACAGAGCCAATTTTCACCCGAGTCCCCTCTTCCTCCTGTCACACTTGTCCCTCTAGCCACATCCTCTCTGTGGCAGCTAATCTGTCTCTCCAGCTTTGGTTTCCCAGGTTTGGCTGCTGAGCCCTTGGAATTCACAGATGCAATGGGGTAAGAAAAGCCAGGGCTGGGCCAATGGTCAGACAGCAGTGGCTTCCCTGGGCCCAGTCACTCCCCCAACCATTCTCCCAACACTCCTCCCCGAGCTCCAATCAGGCCCTGGTGCCCCAGCCTGGATGGGGTCCTGGGTCTGGGAGAGAATTCATAGCAGTTCTTCCAGAGGTGCACGCCTGGCCCCACCTTGCCCCAAGGGACAGAGGCTCACCATATCTGTAGGTCCAGGGTCACCTGCCTTGGGTTGCTTTTGTTGGTGTGTGCCTTGACTCCAGTCACCCTGGGACACTGGAAGAGTTGAGGATAGGGCCGGTAGGTCAGCAAGTTCTCACAGCAGGGAGGGCCCCAGCCCCCAGCCCTCAGCCCTCAGCCCTCAGCCAACACCAGGCCTTGTCACTGATACCCTTCAGGCTGAAGCACACACACAAACATGCCTTGAGCCCGAGCCACCCCTCCCTTGGCTACAGCCCCTCCTTTCTCCCCCCTCCTGCCACAGTCATCTGTGGGTGTCTTGTTCTGTGGAGCCTGGACTGGGTTGGGGAGCAAGGAGCGAGGGGACCATCCAGAGAAAAATGAGCTGGTACAAGGAGCAGCCCATGTTACCCCAAGAGATCTGGGGACTTAAGGGACATTTCCCACCCCAGTCTAGATAGGCTTACTGAAGGTTCCTGGAGGATGAAGCAATCATAGCAAGTCTAGCAGAGGAGCAGGACTTGGCCCCACAGGGCAAGGGGGGGGGCAGGGTCCCAGCCGAGGGATCTGACCCCCCAGGATTCAAGCATTCATGGCTGGAGCCATAGTTCCCAGGCTCTGTGCCAACACCCAAGTCATTTTTCTTAGTAACTGTCACCCTCTGCCTACTCTTCATTTTCCACAAGTGGTTAGCTTATCATTGATCAAAATTAAAATTTTACCAGATGTAGTGGTACACACCTGTAATCTCAAAACTCAAGAGGCTGAAGCAGGAGGACTGTCCCAGGTTCAAGATCAACCTGGGTTATACAGTGAGCTCAAGGCTATCCTGAACTACATAGGGAGATACTAATTCAAAAGAACAAGAAAAAAAAAAAAAGTACAAATTTCAAGTGAGGTATATGCCACATGCATGCAATGCCTACATCTGGGAGGCAGATGTAGGAGGATAAAAAGTTTGAGCCCATCCTGAGCAACTGAGAAATTTGGCAGGATGCTGTCTGAAGATAAAAAATTGTAAAAAGTATTGGAGTATAGCTTGGAGCAAAGGCCTTGGATTTATTCCTCCTTTAATTCTCAGTGTCACAATAATATTACTTGAATCCAGGTTAATGATATGCATGCTGAGGAGGGAAGTGGTTGGGGTGAAGTTCACTGATATCTGCTATACAGTTTGAAGTGCCTTTTTAAAAAGATGAATAGAACTGGGCCAGGAGATGGCTCAGTGGCCTAAGTGCCTGCCTGGTAAGTGCAAGGTCCTGAGTTTGATCCCCAGTACAACAAAAAACAAAACAACAACAAACACCAGGACTATCCAAAAGATGAAAAAAGAGAAGCATAAATGTGTAATAAATCAAATACAGCAATAAATGAGGTTGCTAAATAAATCATTTGAAATTTTAGATAGTAAAATTTTGGAAAAAAATTCAATTAATCCTGTTAGAGGGAAGATACGTGCATTTTTGGTTCACTCTATTGAAACTGGTCTCCACAATTGCCTTGTCCCCTGCAAAGGTTCTCAGAGTATAGAGCCGAAAGTGCAAGAATAATGTATTACAGGAACATGTTCAACAGCTAATAATATCATGTGGTTTTCCCAGCCTATAAAACGTGTAGAATGATAACTTTTAAAATGTGTAACTATTTTCTCATTTTCTCTCTCTTTCTCCCTCTCTCTTTCTCTTTCTCTCTGGGTGTGTGTGTGTGTTGTTTTTGTTTTCAGCACTGGGGATTAAGCCCACTAAGCTATATCTGCAGACGAGTTTTTAATTTTTATTTTGAGACAGTTTCACTAAGAATGCCAAATTGCCCAGGCTGGACTCAAGTTTGTGATCCTCCAGCCTCAGCCTCCTAGAGTACTGGGATTTCAAGTATATGTACCCATGTCCAGCTAACCTTATATTCTTCTTTTCAAAGGAGTCCCCAGATTATGGATGCTTCAGAGGCCTCCCCTTGGAAGCCTGGTTGGGAGAAGGGGCACTGTGAGTAATGGGGGTGGTGTTGCTCAGCAAACATAAAAACTCAGTCAGCAACCAGACCTTCCTTTGTGCTTAGAGAAGACCCTAACACAGAGAGGAGGGACAGCTGTCTTCAAGCATCCAGGGTAGGCAGCCCTGGCCTATGCTCACTGCAGGGCATAGGCAGCAGGCAAGAACTTGCTGTCCACAATGCCAGGCCACCCCGAAGCCAAGCCTGTTCATGCCTCAGAACCACCTTCAAAGACAAGATCTGGGCTGGCGAGATAGCTCAGCAGTGTAAAGTGGAACCCATGGTTCCATTCCCAGCACCACATACCCGGCCAGCCCTGCCCCCAGCGTGGGCTGAGCCTGCCCCCCCCCCCCCACACACACAATAAGAAAGGAAGAAGTCAAATTATCCTTGTATTTGAAGATCATAAAAGACCTCACCAAAAGCTTTAGAGCTGATAAATTCAGCAAAAGTAGCAGGATATAAAATCATCATTAAAAAATCAGTAGCATCTTTTCCATACCACAAGAGTGAGCTAACTGAGCAGGAAATCAAGAAAACAATTCCAATTACAGTAGTCAAAACAAAACAAAACTCTTAGAATCAATGTAGTGCAAGAGGGGAAAGACCTCTACAGTAAAAATTACAGAACACTAGAGAAAAAAGTTGAAGACAGAGAAGGTGGAAAGACCTCCCATGTTCATGGATTGAATGAAAGCCATCTAGAGCTTCAATGCAATCTCCAGCAAAATTCCAATGATATTCTCAGAACTAGAAAAAAAAAAAAATCTACTAAAATTCACAAAAGATCTAGAATAACCCAAACACTCCAGAGCGAAAAGGCTAGAGGGAGGCTTCACAACACCAGACTTCAAATCACACTACAAAGTCATAGCAGCAAAAGCAGGAGGGTGCTGGCACAAAAATAGACATGCGGACCAGGGAACAGAACAGAGAGCACAGAAACAAGCCTGTGCAATTGCAGCCATCTGATTCTGCACCACGGAGCCAAGAACAGCGTTGGAAAAAAGACGGCCTCTTCCACAAACGGCGCTGGATAACTATATACCCTATGTGGAAGACTGAAACTAGATCCTTATCTCTTGTCCCATGTAAGTCGATTCAAAATGGGTCAAAGACCTGAGTAGAGGACCTGAAACTCTGAAACTGAAAAACTGAAACTGCTACATGTTTGATGAAAACATCAAACACACGGAAACACCTGAAATAGTAGGTGTGAGACACAGATTCGTAAAGTGGTCTACTCTCAGGGTAAGGTCAGGCAGCCTGAGGGTGTGACTGAGGTCCTGCACCTAAGAAGGAAGGGTAAATAATTATGGAATGGCACGAAAGTAGCAGGGGCAGTGCTTGTAACAGTTGACTATTTTTGCATTTTCTTATTTATGGCACTTTCTACTCCTTTTATGAGTTTTACATTTTTGTTATTTGTTAATTGTATTTTTATTACAATAAGTTTTACCAAAATTTAATATAATGTAATAATAAAACTTTTTTATTTTGAATAGTCAAAAAAATAGTAATGAGACAGTTTCAAAACCCATTAGTAGGAGAGCTTCAATGATAAATACATTGCATATTGTTAAAAAAAGAAAAAAAGTAGCAGGGAGATAAGAGCAGGCAAATGAGGGCTCCCCCTTAAAGGAGGGTAATAGTTGTGGACATGACCAAAATATACACAGTATGCTACATGCATGAATAAAAATCCACATTGAAACCCAGTATCATGTAAAACTAATAGGTGCTGACAGAATCTATTTTTCAGGGCTGGGAATTTAGCTCAGTGGCACAGCACCTGCCTGGCAGGAGCAAGGTCATGAGTTCAATGCCCGATACCAAAAACTTTTTTTTTTTCCAGAAGTATATCCTTTCTTTCACCCATGAGGAAAATGGAGCTCAGCACAGTCATGCTGCTGGCCCAAGTCACCACTGCAAAGGAGATGGGACATGCGTGATGCCAGCTGAGCCTGCTCGGCTCTGGGAGTTCACTGTGAGCCCACAGTGGAGAGGAAGGCAGAGGTGAAGATGAAAGGCAGGGGGAGCACACACTTTCCTCTTGCACAGCTAGGCCACCTGGGCAGCCTGTGGCCTGCAGGTTCTCCTGACATGGTAAAGACCACTCCTAGTGATCACTTGCCAGTGATGTCACATTCCCCTCCCCCACACTCATGGCAGAGAAATGGCTCTGAACACAGAAGCCTGCAGGCTTCCTAGCTCTCTGCCTACTGAATTCTTCAAAAGCCAATGCAGACACCACTTCCCCCGGGAAGTCTTCCCTGACTAACTCAGCCCGTACACCTCTCTGCTCCATCAGGCAGGCAGACTGCACTGTGTCACAACAGTTTGTGCGCCTATTTCCTGAAGCAGCTCTACAGCCACCCTTCACTCAGTCTGTGGTGCCTGACCCACACCATATGCCCAGTCAGTCATGTGTGACTGAGATGAGGCAGCCAGAGGTGAACCCACAGAGGCTGGCCCGTCAGCCCAGGCACAAACCTCTCCAGGGCTGAGTTTGCCTGATGCACCCAAGCCACGGGGCTGCCAGGCAGGGTGGCGGCAGCTCTCAGCAGGCTGGGCTGCACTGTGACCCCTGCTCGTCCCAGAGCACACCCCATGCCAGTCAGTCCCTCTGACTTCCTGAGCAGTCGGTGTCATCACATGCCTGAGGATGGATTCTGCATGATCAGAATAAGACTCAGATCGATGAGCACATCGGGGCCAAAGAAGTGGGGCACAGAAGGCAAAATGCCATGCTCTGTCCAGAAGAGGGGCCATGACATTATGTGTGCTGGGCTTGTGTTTCTTTGGCTATAGACCATTTTATCCAGGGACAACCACTGGTTTTCACAGCACTCATGTTGGCTTTATTGACTTCCAGAACCCTTCAGAGGTTCTAAACTGCTTTATGGTACTGTCACAAAACATGCAGGAAGACCTGTCCCACTGAACACCTGAATTAGTAACAATATCTGTAGAGAAATATCCTGTAGCTGTCTGGCTACCGATGAGGCCTGTTTTCAAAATTTCCCTTAAGAAGGGAGGCACTAGTTGCCACCTCTCCTTTCTAGACCCTGCCCTAGGCTCCTTGGAACCTTGAGAGAGGGTGTTGTGATGACAGGGGGTGAGGGCTGTGCACCAGCTGGGAAGTTCAGAACAGGGGTCGAGCCCCTCAGTGGTCCAGTGGGATCTATGCCATTAGGTGAGTGATTCAATGACTTGGGCAAGGAGGAGGCAAGAGGACCATGACAGAGGAAGAGGCTACACAGTAAGGCCAGCTTGACCTCCCCAAAGGAGCACTGACCTTCTGTCCAAAGTAGAGCTTGGTGAAGGTGAAAGTCCTCAGGCAAGTGCTCTTCTCCCGGATCTTGGGCTCTAGTTTCTCCCGAACCTTGTTTTCCATGATCATGGTCAGGAAGGGCCAAATCTGGGCAATTATCTAAAATGCACAGGAAGAGGCTCTTGGGTATCAGGTCTGCCCCTGCGCTACAGACCTGCAACTGCCCAGGACACAGTCCTGAGTCTCTGTAGCCCAGGCCTGGGGTTGGGGTCCCACAGCCCCTATGCTGCAGCACCCAGAGTCCCCTTCCACCCACCTCAAATATCCAGGGCCCCAAGGTTTGGGGCCATTCTGCGGAGCACCACAGAAATGCTCATTCACTAACTTCAACAGTAGAAAGCCCGATGGTACATAATCTTATCCTACACTACAGTTTACATAAAAAGTAGCAGATGCCAACAATTTAAGAAAAAGTTACAGAAAAGTTAAATTGTTGGCTATGGATATAAATTTCAGCAGTCGGAAAAGGCAGCCTTTGGCCAAGTTCTATAGCAGAATGAGTCCTGGTGCTGGGCTGGGAACATGCAGGAGCAGTTCCCCTGAATATCAGCATCTTACGTATCACAACCCAGTCAGGCGTCCTTTAGCTATGGGGCACCATTCTGAGAGATGAAGGGGTAGGTGATTCTGTCACGGGGTGAACATCGAGTGTATCCTAGGGGGCATGGCTGCCACTGCTAGGCAACATACCCGTGAGGTCACATCGCTGTGCTAAATGCTGGGGGCAACTGTGACACAAGAGTTCTTGTGTATCTAAATTGAAAAGCCACAACACAAGTACTGGGCAATCAGAATTTGTCAGCTCCATTATAACCTTAGGTTTGTGGTTTGCTGTTGATGGACACACTACAACATAGTGCATGAGTACACAGTGATCGAAACTAAGAAATTAACACTGCTGCATTTCAAACGCATCTAGAGGCTATTTAGGTTTTATTTTGACTACTCGCATCCCTTTTCTGTTCTAGCAAGAAGAGGTGGAAGTGGTGGATGATGGAGATCAGAGGGGTGTGCAGGGCTGAGGGCCAGACTGCTTTGTTTCCCCCACCCACCTCTGCGGGCTGGAGCCTCAGTTTAAAGATGCACCTCTCTCTGCCTTTCTTGTTTTCCAAACTCCTAACTGGAGGAGCCCATGGGTATGAGCTTCAGAGCTCACTGTCCTGCCCACCTCTGAGGCCTCTTCAAACCCCAGGTGCTGAGTCTTTAGAGGTAGTCCCAGTCTCCTGCCTCACCAGTGGGTCACTGTCCAGGGCCTCCGGCGTGCACCTGTGTGTGGTTCACCTGCCCAATGTCTCTGTCCAAGGCAAGGTGGGGCTTCATCCCAACAGATCCCTCCCTCAGCGCTTCTGTGTCACTCACTTAGGGAAGACGGAACCTAGACAGTGACCTGCACTGGCCACACAGGGGGAACTCTACGGGATTTTCCCCAGGGGGCCTGGATGCTGCATCACCCGCAGGCGCCTGGGTACAGCTCCTAAAGCAGCAACCTCCATCCCTCATATTTTACTCAAAGGCCGGGGACAGTTTTTGGTGTGCTCAGTGATGACACTTCTGGAAATCTGAGATACCAGCCTGAGATCAACAATTGCCAGGAAGTCCTTTCTTCTACCTAATGTAAGTCCTTCCTGCTAGGGCCTAAGCAGAGGCAAGGGCTGCACTTAAGTTCTGAGTCAGGAGAAGACTGCTGGTGGGGGCAGGATAGACAGGGACAGAACTCTGTGACGTGGGGGGTTCCTGCTCGGGGGAAGGGGAGCCAAAGGCATCTGGCAGCAGAGCTCAAGGGGAGATTCCCTGGAGGACATGATGGCAGTCGTAACAATGACTAGTAATATTCACCATGTGCCAGGGCAGGAATCATAATTACCTGCATTTGATGGATAAAGAAACCAGCTCAGAGATGTTGAGCAAACGGCCAGAGGTTGCACAGGCAGTGGTGGTGCATCGGGGCTGGGAGCAAGGCATAAGCCAGAGTTGTCTAATCAGTGCCTTCCCCTTCCTCTCCCTACAAACGTACTGATTTTGGCACCAGGGAGAGCCAGTGGAGGGCTGTTCTTTTCTCCATACATCTATATACATCTAACCGCTTTTCTGTGTGGAGGTGTTTGAGGGAAGAAAGCCAAGCTCTTACTCTTCGTGAACAGAGGGAGGGCGCAAGCTGCCACCCAGGCAGCACAGGGCCATCCTTCCTCCTCTCAGCATGGGCACTGCAAGGACTGAGGACCTTGGCCCAAGCCACAGGCGTGAGGGCTCTGGCGGGTGGACCACGGGCCAGGTCTCAGCAAGGTTCAGGTCTGTACCCACCACACGCTGCCTGTGGCCTTACCTTGTTGGCCCACTCGACTCGCTCCATATCCGGGAAGTGGATCTAGGAACAGAAGCCCCGAGAGGGATTTAGACACCGCCATGAATCCCTGGAGAGTCTGGCCAGTGGCCTGGCATGCTCTCACTCTACCCATCAGAGCCTCCTCATCTGTCCCCACAAAGGCCACAAGGATGCTCCTGGCACCCCATGGGCACCTGGCCCCAGGGACTCAACCATCCCTGCCCTCAAGGAGTGTACCTCTGGTGGGGCAGGCAGCAGGCAAGCAGCACCAGTGTGGACATGGTTTGCACAACACAGGCCCACTCCTGGCCAGAAGGCACACGTGTGGGCAACTCCGGGCCTTCCTTGACCAGAAGAGGTGTGTGGTGCACACACTCCCTGCAGTTTTGACCCTCCCCTTGTCCCCTGTGAGCAGGGAGAAGGCTTCCCTGCCAAAGGGAACTCCCCACCCATGACATCTATGTTTCTTCCCTGTAAATTCCATCCTCTTCTTCATTTTAACAAGACAAATAATAGTTTCTATAGAAAACTGCTAAGTGCAAAACTTAGCTTTGTGGAAAGAAAAAAATTAGGAAATGTCACCTACTATTGGTGTTTACCTAACATTCTCAGTGGCAACTGGGGGCTGCCTCTGAGCCCCACCCCATGCTCTCCTCCCTGGCTCCCGGGAACCCGCCCAAGCCCGACCCCTCCTGTGGTGCATACAATAATCCTTTATACAACAAGTTTCTGGGTGCTCTCCCCTTGCAGCAGGCTCCTCATCAGGCTGCTAGGCTTCTCCCCTCTGAAGTTATTATAAGGAGGTTGAGCGACACAGGGTGTCTGGCACAAAGGTCAGTAAAATAAATGATGGCAATGTGACACTCATGGAAGTCCCCGAGCATGGGGCCAGCTTGAGACCATACTGACCATGGGCTTGGGACAACCTAAATGCGGAAAGGACCTGTCCCCACATCTGGGCCTGAGGACGCCCACATCCAGGGACCAGGCACATGTGTCCATGCAGGTCATATATCTCCTGCATCCCCACTAGGTACCAGGCAGCAGACTGGCTCTGGGGTTAGTCTGAGGGCTCAGCTCACGCCTGCCCCAGAGAACTACTCTCAAAGCAGGGACAGAGCAACTGGTAGGAGATTACTTCTTGACTCTTGGGCGTTAGAGGGCATTCCCCAGGCACTATGCTATTCTCCTGCCTCAGTTTCCGTACTTCTGCATAATGACCTATATTAACTCAGAGAAATTAAGATGCTAAGGGAAAATCCTGCCTGGTGCCCTGAGAAGGGAGCTGGCCCAGCCCAGGGGAAGCAATGGAGGAAGCAGTATTGGGGGAGGGACACGAGCCCGGGTCAGCCAGTCCTTTTCAGGCAGGAGGGGACAGAAACCTCCACACATCCTCTCAAGTGCCCTAGGCCAGGTCCCAAGATGGAGGCCAGGAAAGAGGAAGTGAGACCCTTTCATGGCTCCTGCTTGCTACGGTAGCAGCTCCAGCACACAGGCCTGGAGAGGGCTTCACCCCCAGGACCATTCCCATTGCCACCAAGGTCTTGCCCATGCCACTCCCTGGGTCCAAAAACAGTCTTCCTCTTCTCCTCTGACAGCTTCACTCACTGCCATCTTGGACCTCACTGCTTCCAGGGAGCCTCTCCAGGTCTCCCACACAAAGACAGGTATCCCTCTTAGGCTGATGCTTCCCAATCACAGTGCTTCATACAGTTCACCATAGCCCTTTGCTGTCACTGCTTCTTTCCCTTCCAGACTGGAAGCACCCAGAGGGCTCATCAGCCCATGTGCCCCATCACAGCCCGTTTCTAGCACATGGGCGTCTGAGTACATACTGGTGAATGAGGCAGATGGGGGACAGACCACCATCATGAGGATCAGGACCAAGGCAGGGGAAGCAAACATCTTGGGAGAGTTTGATTCCTGCAGGACCCTCAGGGGCATGTCTCCTTCCTTGCTTGCCTGAACTGCTGGCTGGGCTGGCCTCCTCCTTCCATCCTGAGCCCCTGCACTTCCCGTCCTGCCTGGGCACATCTCAGCTATGCATCCACTCACATCCCAGCCCAGGTGGTTCTGCATCTTTAGGAACTGAGTGGCTCTGACTCTAGCCCCTGGAAAAGTGATCCCACTTGGAAGGTCCAGCCCTGGCCACCCTGGGAGCTGGTCAGATGAAGATTCCTGAGCTACGTGCCTCATGCCTCTTGAATCAGAGCATATCGGGGTGGGGCCCTGTGACTTAGCTTTAATGAGCTCCTGGCATGATTCTGGAGCTCAGTCAGGGTTGGTTATAAGAAACCAAGGATCAGCCATCCCTGCATTAGGATAACCACGTCATCCTGAAAGTGTGGGCAGCAATAGAACCATCAAGCCTGACTACTTCAGTTTTTGTGGTCTCTCAGTCTCCCATACTGGTATCAGTGACTCCTCACTGAGAGGAGCCTCCACAGACAAATCTGAACCCCTGAAAAGAGAAGCAATTCAATCCAAGAAAATAAGAAATTGTCAAGGCTCCGTCTGGCACCCAAATCTCAGTGCCTGTTGTCGCCCCCCACCCCCGTGAGATGACCCACAAGACCTGACCACATTCTTGTGACTGACCCAAGTAAGTGTGGAACAGGAAGGACATCACAGAGACTGAAACTTAGAAGCAACTACTCATCATTAGTGTTTTCCAGTTTGACGCAGACAAGCTGGTCAGTCTGATTTTCCATCAAAACTGGTCTCTCTTCTTTTTTAATCTTGCTAAAGAAAGCTTCCTGTGCTCGTTTCAGCAGTACATACACTAAAACTGGAACGATACAGAGAAGATTAGCACGGCCCCTGCGCAACATGACATGCAAATTTGTGAAGCTTGCATATTTTTTGAAACCGTTTCATTGCTATTTTATCTTTTTTCTCATTAAAAATGAATAAAAAATGAAAATAGAAAGCTTCCCCACTCCAAATTCTCAGTTGCCCTAAGATTTTTATCTTTAAATTAAAATCTTTATGATTTCTGGAATTTTTAATAGGATGAGATACAGATATGATTTTATTTCTCTCTCTCTCTCTCTCTCTCTCTCTCTCTATATATATATATATATATATATATATATACATACACATACATATTTCTACTAAGGCAATTTTCTACCAACACATACAATGACAACAAAAGTCTATCTTTTCCTCACTTGTGAAGATATTTCACTCATAAATCAGCTTCTTGCATGTGCGCTGGTATTCCTGGGTTGGCTTTTACTCCACTGGCCTGAAATTCCTCTGTACCACACTGTTGTTTTGTTTTGTTTTGTTTTGTTTGAAGGAAAGAAAAATTTATTTAGCTCACAGTTAATGGAGGTTTCAGTCCATACTCAGATAGCTCCAAGGCAGAGTGCCCTAGGGCAAAGAACATCCTTTCATGGCAGCAGCAAAGAGCAGGAGAGCAAAATGGGGGAGGAGCGGCAACAACAGCAACCAACAGAGAGCAAGTCTGTCTCCCTTAAACTGCATTCAGGCTATTCACCCCAAACTGGGGGTAATGCTCACACCCATAATCCCAGCAGCACTAAAACCCATAATCCCAGTGGATCATGAGTTAATCTCAAACTCTAGAAGTCCCCACCCCATGAGTGCATGAAGCTTTGGGGGGACAACTAGACACAAACCGTAACACCAAGGAAGATGTAGGCAAGTATCAGTATTTGTTTCATATAAAATGAATAAATGTAATAATTCAGAGATGGTGTTTGAGCAATTTGGTAAGTGTGACCATTACCATGTTATGTCAGCTTCAATGGGTCAGGAAATGCCTAGCAGGTTAGTAAACAGGCATCTCTGGGTCTCTGGGGATGGCTGACATGCAGGTTGGGCTGGGTATGAGTGGCACCAACCAGCAAGTAATCTTTTTTTTTTTTTTTTTTTTTTGTGGAACCAGGAATTGAACTCATGCCCTCGTACTTGCCAGGCAAGCACTTATTCTATGGAGCCATCCCCCTGGCTCCTATACCACCCTCTTTTAATGACTACATTTTTACAAAATGATCTAGGGTAGGGTGATTCCTTTTTTACTTTTCATTTGCCAATTCATTTGGATAACAGATCTGTTAGTTTTTCAAGACTGTGACAAAATACCTGATAAGGTCAATTAATAAGGAGAAAAAGGTTATTTTGGTTCTTGATTTCAAAGGTGCAAGTCAGTGGTTGCTCACACACATTGTTTTAGGGCCTGTGGTGACAGAGAACACTGTGGTTCAAGATGGAGCAAAATGTTTACCTCATGGTAAGTAGCAGAGAGAAAAAAAGAGAAAGGGGAGAGAGTCCAGGGCATGTTCCCAGTGATCTAGCTGCCTTCCACAAAGGCTCCTACAGGTTCCAGTCCTCGCAGTAACATGGGTGGGGACCAGGCTGGGGACCAGCCTGTCAACATAGGGCTTTGTGGGCAGTTTTGCATCCTAAGCTTTGGGGCCCATTTCAGATCCTAAGTGTAACAGTTGATATTTAGTTTCCCTATAAATACTGACAGCTGTATACGATGACATTTTACATCCTTTTATTCACAGAGCATTTCCTTTTATTTATTCACTTTTTATGGTACTTGATATGTTTAACATGTTTAGTTTTCTATAAAAGTCCTGTACTACTTCCAGTTCCAGGCACTTGGCAGCCGCGGTTCATAGTGCAATTAAGGCCAAGTCCAAGAACCACATCATGTACAACCCGTCCCGAAAACGGCACTGAAATGGCATCAAGAAACCTCGGTCACAAGATACGAATCTCTAGAGGGGGCAGATCCCAAGGTCCTTAGGAACACGCGTTTTGCCAAGGAGCACAACAAGAAGGGCTTCAAGAAGATGCAGGCAAACAATGCCAAGGCCGTGAGTGCACGCGCCGAGGCTGTCAAAGCCCTCGTCAAACCCAAAGGGAGTAAACTGCACGCTCGCTCAACTTGCTTATATTGCCCACCCCGAGCATGGGAAGCGTACCCGTGCCTGTACTGCCAAGGGTTGTAGGCCTTGCCAAGTCAAAAGTCCAGGCTCCAGCTTCTGTCCCAGCCCAGGACCCAACGTACCCAGGCCCCCGTGAAGGCTCTATAGTAAAAACCTCTTATCTGCTGATGTAAAACAGAAGGACTGGTGTGACCCCTGGGGTGCCACGTGTGGGGGGCTGGTGTCCTCCTGTGTTCTTTGTACAAATATACCTGAGGCAGGCTCTGTTTAAAAAAAAAAAGTCTTGTACTTTTACTACTTTGTGATTTTTGAAATTATTTTTTTTTCTGAGCACTTTGCTAAAATTTGTTAAAAGTTCTAATTATTCCTTGATTCTTCTACTTATATAAATTTATCACCTCTAAATATTAACTTTCAGTTTCTGCTCCCTGCCTTTATCTATTTTTTGTTTGTTTGTTCTTTCTCTACTTCCTCGGCCTGAACCTCTGGTGTTATGCCAAGCAGCAAGTGAGCATCTCTATAACGGCAAGTGTCTCTGGTCTCCTACCTCCAAGGGTGGCTCCTAAAGCTTTTCTGTGAGACACATTTTCACTGTAAATGTTGTATAGTGTCTTTCGTATTGAGGAAGTTCTTTTCAATTTGTAATTTCCCAAAATTTTATTGTGAATGGGCACTGAACTATATTCAGTATTCCTTTAGACTCCTGGGAGACTGACTTATTCCCCTTCTTCCCTCCTAACGCACAGCCATCTCTTGTCCCTGGGATAAACTTCACTTTGATGTAATAAATTTAGCTAGCCTGGTATCCACCTAGGTTCATAGACTGTGATTCAAAGTGATGCCTAAAATCTCTGTTCCTGAGTGAAATTCCTATCAGGTTTTGGTAGACAGGCCTTATAATAAATTATAAAGAAAATGGGACAGCTTTTCCTAATCTAGCTTGTGAAGTAACATTTAAATATAGAAATTACATGATCCATGGAATTTAGTATGTTCACAAAACTGTTGTGGTCTGAGGCTTTGGGGGTAATCATGACCTCCCCACTGAATACCACTGGGGTTTATGGAGGGCTATTCATCCCTAATTGTGGTAATTCTAATATTTATTTTTCTGGCACTATAATTTTATCTAGGTTTTCAAATTTATTGATGTAGTTGTTTATAATATTTTACTATTTCTAATCTATCTGTCACTTTTTCTTCTGATATCTTTATCTTTTCATGAACAGTTTTGCCAAAGATGTTGCTTACTGTATCAGCCTTTTCAGAGAACCAGCTCTGGGTGGTGGTGCTGAGTTTTCTTCCCCCTCTTCCTTTATCTTAAAAACATTATCCAGAGTAAAATAAAAGTGAGATGGTAGGACAGTGTGGCAGGCTTTCTTGGAGATGAGGAAATGAAGAAGGGGGATGGTAGAACGGGAACAAAGGAACCAAAAATGACCATAACATGACAGACATGTATGATTCTCCAAAAGAAAGGTAACTATTATGTATCACGAATACACACTAATAAAAGTTAAAATATTTTCATTTTAATATCTATTTTCTTATTTCTTTCAACTAAATCTGCTGCTTTTTTATGATCTGAGAGTTGAGCTTCATGAGTCTCAGAGTTTAATCATTCATATTTAATTTTTGTTTTATTATAAGTTCAAAGTTATAAACTCTTCCAGCCTTAACATATTTTCATTGTTACTCTGCTGGGTTTTTTTTTTTTTTTTTCTAATTTTCATCATGACTTCCTCTTCACATGTTTTTAAATAGCAATGTTTAAAAATAGCTAGGCATGTGAGATTTCTGTAGCTTTCTATTTATTACTATTTCCTAATTTCATTTCTTGGTAGTTTGAACAAAGATGGGATATACTGATAGGTTCTCTTCTGTGACCCAGCCCATGATTAAGTTCTGTGACCACCCTAGGTGAGACCAAGTCATAGCACCTTCGCTCTGGCCTTGCTTATCATTTTCAAAGAGAGATACATCAACATTTCCAAGCCCAACTCTTGGTTAATCTCCTTCCTCGTGTCAACTGCTGACCTAGATTTCAAGTTTGTATTGTGCAACACAGTACAGAGATGACCGCGATTATCCCTGCCCTCATATCTTATACTTTTTATCTAATATGAAAATTTCTGTTCAGGCCTTCTTTTGCTTCAAAATTACTCAGTTCTTTTTCCATGCTTTTTTAAAAATTAATTTAGGACAGGGTCCACAGGGTCTCACTACTTAGATCAGATTCACAGTGATTCTCCTGCTTTCAGCCGCCTAAGTGCTGGAATTACAGGCGCGTGTCACCAAGCCCAGTCTCAGTCACCATCTCAGCATGACATGGCACAGTGGGGATTGAACCTCCGCCACTGCGCTCTGCTGCACCAGGCACTTTAGTCGGTTGAGTTATCTGGCCGGTTCTTCCACGCTATTTTCAGCCCTCCTGAGTCCCTATCAGTTCATGCCACTTAATATTTGCCTAATCCCTTATCAGTCCCATTGTACAGATGAAAAAACTGAGGTTTAGAGAGGTTATGTGATCTGCAATCACCAGCCACGGTGTGCTGGCCTGAAGGACAGGTCTGGCCTTTGCTTTTCACTCCAGCCCTTGTTCCTCAGGAGCAATCCTCACCCCTCATTGTGCTCCATTCTGTACAGGGGTCTGACCCAGCAACACTGGCCTTCCTGAAGCCTAGGCCGTCCTGGGAAGCCATACTTTACAGGGCATCACACATACTCAGAGCATTCCATAAACACTTTCTTTTGACACTCCTAAAACTCTGTAAGTAAAGATATAATTACCCCACTTGACATGCTCAGAGGCTCCCTGGCTGGCTACTACTGTACTTGCCAAGATTGCCCGGGTCATCAGAATCCAGATTTCAGCCCCCACCCATGTTCCTGAGCCCCACTCTCAAATCGTTTTCTCACCCATTTCTCCTCTCCCATCTTCCCCCAAAGATGGACCCTTTTCAGTCCATTCCTTAGCGTTTCTCTAACCTATGCCTTGCACATTTAAAACCTGCTTCTCTAAGCCTTTGTTTCCTCCACTGCAAGACTGGGACAACATCACCAACTTCACAGTTCTGGGAAGATGTATGCAAGGTACCCCATGTCCCTCCCAGCTCAGGAGGGCTGTGCAGCCACTTTGACATGTTTGACCAAAGGTACATGCAAGAAAAAATGTCACCTGGGTGGTGTGTCCAGTTCTGCCTGACCTAATGCCCAGTAAATTTTTTGCTCAATCTCCTGGCGCCTCTGGCTCTGCACTTCGAGAAACACTGAGAGAGGAGAATAGTGAGTGAAGAGAGAAACAGCCAGTGGTTGACAGGGAAGCGAAAGGAATGTGACTGGTCATTTTCCTGGCCTCTGCTAACAGGCTGAGGGGGTCTGTGCCCCCCATACAGACAGTTGCCCTTGGGTTGGGCCCAAAGCCCACAAAATGCCCATCAGAAACCCTGCCCAATGGACACACTCTAGTAAGACTCTTCCTTGGGAAAGCCTCTGTCTTGTGTCTGTCCTTGCTGAGGAAACAGAAAGGAGGCAGAAAATGAAGGTGTGTGAGTAGTCCTCAAATGAAGTCCTCAAGCACCGAGTTCTATTCCAATTCCCTGTGAGGCTGGGAGTCTCTGAGACCAATCTCATACCTTCCACCCAGGCAAGGAGCTAGACTGACACAGCAGTTCTCCAATAGTTGTGTACAAAAATCACCTCCGAAAGAGCTCATTAAAATGCAGATTCTTGGCTTGGGCCGTCAGAAATTCTGACTCAGGAGGACCTATATCATTACCAAGCTCTTCTAGTCGTTCTTATCTTGGTAAAGGGTGTGGAAGAATGAGGGGACAGCACTGCCCAGGCTGGAGGCCTTTCTCGGGGGTGGATCTCCACCCCCACTTCCCCAGGCTCCTGGCTAGGGCTCCAGAGTCAGTGTGAGGCTGGCTTGACACTGTTATGTCATCAAATTCTCACCATCACTCTGTGGGCCTCACTTCTTTTACAAAGGGACTTCTTGTGGGCCGAGGAGGTAGCTTACTAACAGAGCACTTGTGGAAGGTCCTGGGTTTGATTCCCAGCACCAGAACAATGTTAACTAAAGGACTTTTTCTCTTAAGAACTTAGAAGGCACCAAAAACACAATATCATGACTTTGCTTAGCTTGGGGTCTGTCTTTCGCCCTGAGAGATGAGCCACTCATATCCATACCTGCTTTCCACAGCCAGCCTGCTGGAGCAGCAGGAAGGGCAGCCAAGCGGTTAGAGGAGCTGAGCTCTGGTCTCAATCTCTTTCAGCCCCCACTCTCACACAGGAATGAGGCTGTCAATCCTACAAACCCACAAGATAGCGGGCCTGAACCTACTTCTAAATAGTTTATGGCTAGAGACAAATTCAGTACCAGAGAAACAAAGATACTGTACTATCTTGACTGATTCATCACAAGTGAGAATGAACAGCCAAAACAGGCCTGGAAAATCCCAAAGGTGACCAAGCACAGAGTCAACAACCAGGATCTGCCAGTCTTCCAGCAGTGCCCTCAGGAAAGTTTCAATAGTCTTCAGCCCCCCCTAAGTTAAAACACTTGTTCCTTTATTTGGGCCAAAACCTTCTAGGCAAAGTGTGACAATATTTTTTTTTGGTTTTGTGAAACCAGGGATTGAACTCAGGCCCTTGTGCTTGCCAGGGAAGCACTTATTCTACTGAGCCATCTCCCTGGTCCCTGTGATGATATTTTAATGTGGGCAATTGGAGACCCTGGTAAGGGCTTGGTGGTAAAAAGGACCTAATAGATATAGACTGTAAAGCAAATCCAAGTCCAAGACAGAACCCCAGCCAGCTGAGACCCGAAATGGCTAACAACAGTCCCTCTTTAGATGACATATCTGTAATCTCCTAAAGCCTTTAGGAAAAATGAGGATTGAGGAGCCACAGCGACAGTTGCATCCCTTCAAGCCAAGGCCTTGCAGGCCCACACAGAAGGCTCAGGGAGGGGTGAAGTCTTCACAGGAGCTTGTGTGGGGCCTCCCTGCCACTAGTGGATTCTGCTCCCTCCTACGGGGAGGGAAGTTAGTTCCTGCCATGGAATAATAGCGTGTACAGACCCACAGACAGAGGGGTATGAGAGACTCACACAGATATGGAGATATAGAAGCACACACATGCATACACACGCACACACGCACAGAGCTGCAGAGATAGACCTACAGAGGTGCCCACTCTCTTGGTCTCTGTCTGTCTGTCTGTCTGTCTGTCTGTCTGTCTGTCTGTCTCTCTCTCTCTCTCTCTCTCTCTCACACACACACACACACACACACACCCTTGCTGCTGCAAACTGATGTTGCCAATCCTTACCCCAAGTTTACTCCTACCCTGGACCTCACGTTGGCCCTATCTTCTGAGTGTGCTTCATCAGGAAAGTGATCTCGATCTAGATCTAGATTTCAATTTCCCTCTCTCTTTCCTTTTCCCCCTTTCCAAATGAAGCACAATCTTTTGTTCTTTTTCTCCTCTATGTGTTTGGAAGGCAAATATTTAACCACAGAAACTCCATGCAATCATCCATCTATGCATTCATTTACTTGCTTCTCTGAGGAGCTCTTGCTTTGTAGTTCAGGCTGGCCTTCAACTCACTGTGTAACTTAGGCTGGCCTGGAACTTACAGTGATGTTCCTGTCTCAGCTTCCCCAGTGCTTGGGTTACAGGTGTGCACCACCACTTGAACTCGGTTGCTGGCTCAGTGCGCACCAGCAGCGGGGCTGGCACAGCATGTGGGACCAGGGATCGAAGTCTGGTCCCTGCACTTGCCAATTTGGCATTTAGTCTGCTGAGCTACCTCACCAGCTCAATAGTCTTTAAAATACATATAAGCTGTTGATGTTTCAGTTGAATTTCCAGGAATGTATATTATGGAAACTGAAAAACATGAACTGAGACTTATACAGCAGACCTTCACTGCACCATTCATTCAGCATTACCGACACTGCAGTAAGAGACCAGGGCACAGACATGAACAAGGCTGTACGTTTAAGTACAGCCAGCCCAGAAGAAAAACAAGACGTAAAAATCAGTAGGTACAAATCAGTATGGGAACCTGAGCAGAAGGGCGTGCAAGGTGAGTCAGCAGAACCAGACCAGGGGCTGAGGAGAAATTCCAGTCAGATACAGGAGCCACCATGCACGTGAGCCAGGCTTGGGGGGCGGGGAATGCACAAAGGGCTGAAATGATCAATGTGAACCAAAAGACGAAGTGATTTACGGTATGCTCATAGCAGGGAGATCACTGTCCTTAAAAGATATTTGATAAATGTTTGTAATACAGTGGTAGGAATGTTTAACAGAGGAGTAGGAGGGTAGGGAAGGGAAAGGGGAAGGCTGCAATTCTTAATATAAAATAGTTTTTACCTACCTTCTATGTTCAGGAAGTACAGTCAAATATAACCACACATCTCTGGGTAGAAAAATCATAAATTCTTATTCCAATTTTGTCTTTTAGGCTATTTCTAAATTTTCTACAAGGGGAACAAACACACCTTTATAACTGGAAAAAACAAATTTTAATCAGTTTATAAAAGTAGTTATGTTTAAAAAAAAGAAGTATAACATGGACAAAAGAATGGAGTGGTGAATCCAGGGGGCTGGGACATCCTATGGACCAGAGAATTCTCTGGGCTTGTTCCTCCAAGTGGCCCATGGACATACAACTTGTGGCACACTGGCAGGACCAGGGCTCTCAGGCAGGAGTGGCCCTGCCCTCCCACACATCTAGGGCTTGAGGACCCAGGCACTTGGGCCTTGTGTGACAAGGAAATCAAGGCTCGCATCTCTGGCTTTAAGTGCAGGGCCTATAGAAAGTATGTTACTTTGTCCCAATAGGGCAGAAACTCACCCCAAACCCTTCTTGACTATTTACTGAGGAAAAGGAAGCCCATGGCTTGAAGCACATGCCAACGCCTTATGCTGTAAGCTCTAGGTCTCCACAGACCAGAAATTCTGGAAGTTGTTAGAAGGAACTCTGATGGAGGACTGGGAGAGGACAGTGATGAGGAAAGGAAGGGCACTGCCAGGGACACGCTTCCCAGTGTAGGCGGGTCATAACCCTCAAGGTCAGGAGGGGGAAGCGTGCACCTCCCAAAGGCTCCCCGGGTCACTGGGCACATCCCACAGAAATGCCACCTCTGCTGCTACCAAGGCTCCAAGCCAGGCATCAAAGGAAGCCACGAGTATGCTCTCCACACCTTGCCCACTGGGAAGGGCTGCACCACAGGCAAAGGACAGGACTGTCCAGGCCCTTGGCCTGGGTCCTCCCGCCCCAGGCTTGTAGGAAAGCTTGCTGTGGGTACTCCTGTCCCAGAGAGCTGGGACATTTGTGCATGAGGTAATGGGGCAGGAACATCTGCGTGCTGGAACTGCTGTCCTGGAATCTGAATACCCTAAGAGAGACGATGAGCTCCAGTGGCCTACAGAAAGCTCAGGACCCACAGTCCCCACTGGGAAGAGCTGAGGATAAGAGGAAAAGAAAGCCCATGGCCTGAAGCACCACCACAGCCAGTAAGACTACACTGCCTCTTCTTCCAAGAAGGTATCCTGGGTTGCTTCCAGCCTGGGTTAGGTACCCTCCCCAAGCTGCTCAGCACTGAACTGCCACCTCCTAGGACTGTTCTTGCCGCCTCAGATAGCCTCTTCTCATGGTCCTGAGTCCTCATCCTGCTTACCAGGTCCCAGAGGGACATGTGTCATGCATATCCATGGCCCCATCTACAACACCGTGCCTCCCACATCCCAAGCCTCTGTGCATGTTTGCTGCCTGAGTACAGGGATGAACACATAGATGCCTGAGATCCCTGTCTTGGGCTTGGAGGGAAGAAAGCCTGCACCCTGTCACTCTTATTGCCCAATCCTGGCCCAAGACATGATAAATCCATAAATCATCACTAAGCCGCGGGGCAGAAACTGGAGGGCATGACTAAAATCCTGCCTGCCTCTTCCTTCCTGAAGAGAGGCCTGACACTGAGCCAACTGAGTGATCTCCCAGAGCCGCAGGGCCCTCAGAGCAAGCGGTTTCCTCCAGGCTCTAGTGATCCCAGCTCGTCCTGATGTTTGTTTAAAACCAGATTTCATGGCATTGGCCCCAAGGTTAAGCTTTTTTATCTCATTTGAGATACTCAGTGACAGCTCCAAGTTATGCAAGCATTTAATTCCTTTATTAACACGAGCATCGGTACAGGACATGAGAGCCTGGCCCTTAGAGTCATCTGTTCTGCTCACAGAGAATGCCAGACATACAACATTGGCAGTACAGCCTTGGCTCTTGGGAGGCCTGTGGGGATAATCTCGGGGTGCTGCCAGACCCCCACAATACCATCTGCTGCTTTGTGAAAGCAGCTCACCCTTTCTGTGCACTCCACTAGGCCAGCATCTCCATCCCACAGGGAGTTAGATGGGACAAGGGTAAAAAAAGCTGGGAACGAATCTTGCGGGGCAGGTGGCCCCACAGGAAAGCATGAGGATCACTTTTGGATTGAGGCAGGGGTGTTGCACTAGGCTGTGAACACAGTGCCATAGCATGGGCTGGCCACTCCAGGGGAGCACTGTGTCCTTGGCCTGGCTGATGTGTGTGGTAGAGGTGGATGGACGGGGCCAAATTGAGGCAGATGTGATAGAAGTGAGTGCCCACCAGCTTCCGCATCCATACCACATGACATCGGGCACCGACCTCCAGGAAACGCATGAGCGCCAACTGTCCCCAACACAGCTGCCAATGGACTGCCACCACCTGGCAGGACAGCAAGCCCCACAGGACCCAAATCACAGACAGGCCAATCACCAATTCTGTTCCCTTCTCTAACCAGCCTCAGGCTATTTTCCTACCAAGTGGCCCTCAGCCATGCCACATCTAGACTGGGGTGGAGCCAAGGGAGCCCATCACCACACGCCCCTCCTCACAGCTGCTTAGACATAGCAGGGGCAAAATAAACACCCGCTTTCTGATAAACCAAATATCCAATTGTACATTGATAAATGGCTCAGAGAACAACCCAGGAATGGGCCAATATGTGAAGGCCAATTCTGTGCTATGTTGTGGGACAGTTGATCAGTGAGGTTACCACAAGTGTCTCAAGGGGCCCAGAACCTGAAGGCTCAGCTCAGGCATTCAGCAAGGCAGCACTCACCGGCCACCACAGCCCAGATTCCACAAGCACGGAGCAGGCCTCATGAACCCTCCTACTAGCTCTTCCCTGGGCCTTCTATGCCAATCAGCTCCCAAAAGATGCATTTGTTGCTCAGACACTTGGCCATTAATGCCATAATGAGAACAGGTAGCATTGGGAGGCCTGGAAAATTGAGGAGCAGAAAGTGACAGACCCCACCAGGCAAGCCTTTATGTGTCTTGGTGGCTCTAAGCAAGTGGTTCTTCAAACATTCAACTTACTACAACTTCATATGGAACTGGAAGACAGTGTCAGCAGCTCACCAAAGCCCACAGCTCAAGAAGTAATATCAAGGGCTGCAGCCTGTCACTGTGTGGCCCAGTTCCCACCCCTGATGAGGACAGCCGACTGAAGCGACTCTTGCGTCCTTCAAAAGTATTTCTAAAAATGGTGCCAGGAGGGCACACTTACATAAACATGCAGCCACTCCTTGCAGAGTGTGGGGAGCAGTGGCCCTCTAGCTCTTTTCCATGTAACCAGACCATGTTCACAGGACAAAGGCATCCATAGTTTTGCTTATGGCTGCTTTTTGAGTTCTTTCTCCCCTGGAAGGGTGTCTGAGAGAGGGGCAAGAGTCTGATGTTGGTTTGGAGATCAAAGAGCAGGGGTGAAATAGCTCTGAAACACCAACTGGCCCATCACCTTGTGTGGGCAGAAAAGCAGGTTAGGGAAGTAAGAGCAATCTTCATGACCCCCTGGAGGCAGCAGCTTGCAGTAGCGTTGATAGATAATCTAAGACTGGGGAAGAAAGGAGGGCATGACTGAGAGCTGACAGGGCGACAGCCTGACCCCGGCCTCTGCCACATCATGGGAACTTGGCGCACATTGGGAAACGGTGCCCCTTTTAAGCAGCACACGGCTTGACAAGCAGGCATGGGCGGGATATCCCACCTCCCCTTCAGAAGCTGCTACTGCATAAGAGACAGCATGCACACCTGTGAAAGGCAGGGAGAGCACAGAGCCACACAGGAGCCACACTTTCCTCAGTCTCTCCACTGAATTTGCTATCTGGTAGTTTTTAAAAATGTCTCCTTGATATCATAGCAGGTCATAAGCCATTGTCCCCACTTCCACACAAGGAAATCAGATCTCAAAGGTGGGAAGGCATGCCTAAAAAGTCAGCATGTAATGATAAAGAGAATCTTTTCTTTGTGCTCCAAGATCTTGGGCAAGAGCCTCATCCCTCTCTGCCTTCACAAACAGTTCATGTTCCTAAGGAGAAAGGGAGGAGAATTCCACCAAGCGGGCTCCAGCTATTTCCCATTCTCCTGGGCTCAGAAACCTTCACAAGGCAGGGCAGAAAGCCCCCCCAAGTCTGGTTTTGTGCTCTTCCTAGGTGCACACAGGTGACCATCCCCACCCCAGACATGGCTCACACTTGGGGATCCCAACCACAGCAATGGGACACCCACGCCCTCAACCAGAAAGCACCCTGGGCAACCAAGATATAGAACCCCACAACCAAACACCAGTCATACCCACACACCAGTCACCCCCTGCTGGTCCCCACTACTACCATGTTAGCTCGACTCATTTTCCCATTGACTTCTCTTGACTTGTCCCTCCCCTACATGCAGGGTCTTCAAAAACCCTCACAGGGTCAGAATGAGGTCAGCTTCTATCACACCTGCCTCAATTTGGCCCCGCCTATTCACTTCTACCACACACATCAACCAGGCCAAGGACACAGTGCTGTCCTGGAGCGGCCAGCCCATGCTACAGCACTGTGCTCACAGCCTAAAATGCTCTATGCAACACCTCTGCCTCAATCCAAAAGTGGTCCTCATCATGGCCCCACTCATTGGTCTGCCAAGCCTGCCAGGGGGTTCTGGGAAACCTAAACTGAGGATAGGCCCTCCCAAAGACACTGTCAAGAGGCAGGGACCAATGGACAAAGTGATACAGGAATCAGCTAGGGTGTTCTTCACCAGGTCTTTGACACCCTACCCCCCACAATATGGACTTGAGGGCCTTATTCAGGCTCCAATCTCCAACTTCCCTCAGTCCTCACTGGCAATTACCAGTAATGTATCTGTCGCTCATCTGAGACTACTCTCTTGGTAAAGGAGCACTATCACCTCACTGTGTGCCTCCCCACACCCAGCCAGGTCAGACCTGGAGCATGGGCTCTATGATGAGGCACCCAAGGAGCATGTTCTCGTGTTTAAACTGAGCTTCCTGCTGGCTATGTCTGGTTGCTTCTGGTGTCCCTTGTCCCAACAGAAGCCATACCTGTTTCTGTGTGTACATGTGAGTACCAGTGCCCCTGCGGGATTCTTGGTCCAATTTCAGAAACCCTGCCTCTTCAAACAGCAAAATGCCTGCAGGCCTCCCTAGTATAGGAAAGGGAAAAAACATGGGCCTACCCTTGTTGACTGAAGCCACAACAGGTCACAACACAGATCTGACGGGTGACATTGAGCAGGGGCTACAGGCAAGTCAAGTCTACTCCCTGGGCCCATATCTTTCAGAATGACAGGCAGCATAGATCCACCAGGATGAACCTGATCCCTCCTAATGAAATTCCTTCTGTGCTTAAGTTGTAATGTTGGGGGTGGGAGTGCTGCCCCTGTGGCTGCTGTCCCAGGACAGTGACTGTCATAGTTCTTCGTTGTGTACCCTTATCACTAACTCTTTGGCCCCCTCACAACTAATATAAATAATCCTAGTTATAACACTATTGTCCGTTTCACAATATCTATTATACCTTTCTGATTTTATGTACTCTTAGTTTCATACACCAGGGACACAATATAATTATACATGTGACTGATTTATTTCACTTATGAGTATGGTCTCTATGTGCATCAATTTACCTGTAATAGACTCAAGTTTTTCTTTATAGCTGAGTAATACTCCATTGTATAAATACACCACATTTTTATCCTTTTCTCAGTTGATGGACATTTGGGTTATTTTCAAGATTTAGCTATGACAAATTGTGTCGCTATAAACATGGGTGCACTCATGTCACTGCAGTATGATATTTTCAGTTCTTCTGTGAAGATTCACAGAAAGGGAATAGCCAGACTAAATGGCATCTAATCCTAGTTTTTCAAGAATCTTCACACTGATTTCTACAGTGGTCATACCCAGTCTACACTCCCACCAACAGTGGAAAAGGGTTTCCTTCCCCTCACAGCCTCACCAGCATTTGTTATTGGTTGATTATCTTGATGATAGCCATTCTCTGTTTACAAGGAAAGAACTAGGATGGGGGGAAAGAAAAGAAAGCAGGAAGGAAATACACACACACACACACACACACACACACGTGTCCTGGTTTGGGGTTTTTGCAAAGGCAGTAACACAATACAGGACACATTTTATAATCACCCAAGAATCAAAGAATTCAGGAAATCTGTCCTCACACTAAAGACCAAAGAATCCAGCTATGGGCCTGGATCCTAATATCCTGCATGATTCTACCTAAAAACCTAGAGTTCATAACAATACCTCTCACAAGTCAAATTGGAGACCTACAGTCCATGACAATGTCTCATGCAGGTCCAGTTCACGGATTTGCACTGGGAAGGCCCAAAGGTCAGTATTGGAAGTTAGAACGTCTATGCAAGCAAGATGAAGGATCTGGGCCAGCAGGCTGAGAATAAGGGATATGAACTGGAGCCAGGAAGCAACGTTCAAGGTAAGAACCAAAGTTCCCCACAAAAGAACCACAGCCGTCCTCAGCAACAGTGAGGTCCCAAGCTCCTCCAGCGATAAGGAAAGCTAAGTCCACATCAAGAAAACCAACATAATAAGCTTCTCCAGGAGACTGAGCTGTGCACCATCTTCCCCTTAGGATCCAAGAAGCCATGCTCAAGATGAGAACCAGAGCTCCCCAAAATAACCACAGCCATTCTCAGTGACAATGAGATCCCAAGCTTCTCCTCCAGCCAAGTTCATCAGGAAAGACAGCTTGACAAGGTCCCCCAGAATAGCCCAAGAGAATCAGCAGCTTCAACAGTTTAACAGCCTCCCAACAGCCTGTCCAGTTCTGCCTCTTCTGCTGCTGGCAACCATCCTCAGGTGGGCCTCCCACACTCACCACCACACTAGCTCAATTCAGCTGGGTGTAACAAGTTAACCACCAGCTAGCAATCTACACACAAGATAGCTAATTGTACCACTAATTTCTATTGGTTTATTGAAAGGAGTTAATGCTTAATTGTTTAATCATTTTTGCATGCTTAGATCTGATAATCTGAACAACTAATTTGAATATAATAATATGCAATATAAGAACTTTTATCATCTTGTTTTGAAATTATGTGGTTGTTATTTTTACTCTCTTTTAAAAGAAAAAATCCTCAATTGTCAAACCAAGTGTTACAGGCTGAGTTGTGTAGCCTCATATTCCTATGTTCTGACCTCCGTGCTTTGGTATTTGGTTGTGTTTAGAGACAGTCTTTAAAACATAACTAAAATAAGATGATTGGAATGGGCTTTAATCCTGTATGACTGCTGTACTTGGACCTATGCATAGAGGGAAAATCACTGGAAGATAGAGTGGTAAAGAGGTCTCAGACACCTTGATCTTGCCTCCAGAATCAAGGGGCGATAAATTTCTGTTGAATACGCTCTCCAGCTTATAGTACTGTTATTACAGCACTACCAAACTAAATGCAGAAGCATATTTTCTCTTTGATGTTAAATATAATATAGCCTTTGTAATGTTTTCTTCTCACACTCCAGTGCTGCGATTATTATCGAGGGCGGGCGTGATGAATCTATGGCCCAGTTGGGTTTCAGAGCACAGGCCACACGCAGCAAGAGGGCATGGGAGTCTGAAGAACCTCGGTATCTTCCGCTCTGAGCAGGAGCGCCCTGGAAAGGACCCGAGACGGTGATGCCCAGGCACAGTGGGGCAGGTTTGTCGCACGCCTGGCCCTGAAACGCTCTTCTTACCAGCCTTCGCCAAACTCTTGAGTATAACAATCACCCAGGTGCCTCCGTCCCAACTCCCCAGGCCTTGCTTTTAAACGAGTCAGGCGATGCCCAGGATCAGGCGCTTTGGAAAAACCCTAGTGGGCGCCCTTCCGCCTCGAGGGCCAAGGGTGTGCCTGGAGAGCGAGGTGCGCACCCTCCACGCGCGCGAGGCAGCCCCTCAGCCCCCAGCTCGGCCCAGCCGCGCTCGCACCCCGGGCTCGGCAGAAGGCCACCACAGCCCGCTGTTTCGGCCTCGCAGCGTTTATCCATCTACATTTTGTTTTTTCTTTCTTTTTTTTTTTTTTTTTTTTGGCAGAACCGGGGCTTGAACTCATGCCCTTGCGCTTGCCAGGGAAGCGCTTATTCCACTGAGCCATCTCCCCGGCCCCCATCTACATTTTGTACCCTGCGTTCGTTCTCTAAATCAACAGGCAATGGTATAACTGCCTTACTGTTTCCCTCACAAGAAACTTCGCAAGAGTCCCGGGCGTCCCTGTGTTTCTCTGGGGTGTGGCCCGCCCATGACTTCACACAGGTTTCTGGGCCTTAAGTGAAACCCAGGTTTCCAACTCCCATCGCCGTGACTATGGGACGGTCACCCGCCCGGGGTCGGCGGGAGACCGGCGTGCGGCCGCGCCCCACCTCCCGCGCTGCGCGCCCCGGCCGCCCCGCGCCCCGCGCTCCTCCGGAGCCCCGCCCGGCCCCGCTCACCCAGGCCGGCAGGTGTTGACCCCGCAGCTCGCGGCTGATAAACTGGCGCTCGTTGTTGAGGAACTCAAAGGCGGCTTCCAGGCGCCCGAGTTTCCCGCGGCGGTTCCGGCGCCACCACAACCACAGCAGGACGCCGAGCAGCACCCAGAATATGCTGAGCCCCAGGTAGCCGGCCAGGTAGACGGGCGCCAGGTAGAGCAGCACGCGCAGCACGAAGCCGTACAGCTCGGGCAGCAGCTGGCCGGTCAGGCGCAGCTCGGTGCCGAGGGCGCGCTTGGCTCCGGGCGTTCCGGGGGCGCGGGGCTCCTCAGCTTGCATCCCCTCGCCTGCGTCTTGCCCTCTTTGAGAACTTCACCCGAGCTCAAGCCTGCACGCCCCGTCCACACCTGAGCACATCCGTCCTCAAGCGCTAGGACCGGAGCGCCTAGGCTCTGCGGCCCGCCGGGGCCCGCCAGCCCCTCTTAGGGTGCGGAGCCCAGCGCTCGCCTCCACCGGGAGCTGGGCGGGGCCCGCGCCCCGGGGGGCGGGGAGCCGGAAGTCTCCGCCCCGCGGGGCCGGACCGGGTGAAACGGGTGGGCCAGGCAGCTGAGGACTGGCTGGGAGCGGCGTCCCAGCACTCGGGGTCCCGCCCATCAGCAGCAGGGGCGCAGTCTCCTGGTGGAGTGAACCAAGTGCTGCCCTAGGCACTTGTATGACTCACTGAGGCCTGTGTGGGATGGAAAAACATCACCGAAATCCTGTTTCCTACACCCAGCGGAGTCTGGACTTTTAGCTGGGCGTTTGAAACCCTCCACCCACCTTTCTACCCGTACCTCCCCAGCCCCAGTGTGGGCCTGTCCCTGAACCCCGGCATACCGGGGTGACCCTCAGAGACCCCAATACTCACTAAACCTTTTGGCATCTGTATAGTGTGAACCCAGGCCCTAACCGGGGAGCTGAGCTCAGGGCTCCTCTTGGGCACCTAATACCATCTGTTCTACTGTCCCCACTTCTCTGCAGCATATTAATTTGGGTGTCCAAACTCTGCTTCAACAAACTGGGAGCTTCCTAAGGCCAGTTGGCCTTCCTCTATGGGTGTCAGGTGACCTGTAAATGGACCACCCGCCTCTGAAGGGTTTGGGAATCCAGTGAAGCCCGGGAAATCTGTGTAACCCTAGTGAGCTGTCAGAGCAGGTGGAGCTCTGAATCTCTAAATTCAGATGTGTGTTAGTCAGTTTCTCCTCTCTGGAGCAAAATACACAACATCCACAGGAGTACACCCTTCAGGTCACACCCCCACTTCCCCCAATCGGATATTCAGCCATGAATTTATCAATGGCTCAACCCTACTGAGGAGTATAGTGTCCTTATGATCTAGGGCCCTTCCACAGCCCCATTGCTGAGACTTTTAGGCAACATTTTAGATTGAAACCATGACGAGACAGTAAATCATCTTGTGGATGGCATGCATTGTAGGTAGTTCATATGAGAGGGTACATCAATTACTGGAATGTTCTTTGGAGCCAGCAGTGTACTGCATGATTTAGAATGATGTTGCACTTTTTCAGCAGTTTTATTGGAAGGCCTCATGGAAAGCAGTCAAACAATAACTGTATTCTTCTCTTTGCCTCTCAGGTCTCTCACACTGACTTTATCCATTGCTTCTGGGTAAAACTGTTTGCTGCAATGAAGATTTTCAGCAACCATGTGGTCCTGGCAGTTAGAATCCTTGCATTTTTTTCCCTCACCTGTTCTTGACCTTCTAGGACTCAGCCAAAACAGAGTTTGAGAGCTTCTCAGTTGAACATCCTGTGATTCTGGCATTTCCCAGCATAGCCTGAGAAGTCAGAGAAAGAATTGCTGCTCGCCCGAGTTCCTTTTTGGAGTGCAAAAATCCTATTAAAGCCTCTGAAAATTTCTGAAGATAAAAAGAAAAGATGAAACATTAGTTTCATCAAAAAGATGAAACATTATTTGCTCTAGTATTTCTTCCAAACACCTCTATCCATTGCCTAAGGTCAACAGAAGCTGAAGAAAGGCTCCTGGGACTTGAGGTCAAGTGTGGATGCCTGTCAGGGTAGAGGGACTAGGAAGTTAACTGTCAGAACTCTGCTCTTCATCCACACAGAGCACAGAACCTTCCCCCAGAGTCCAGGTCTACAGAATGCCTCTCACAGATTGAGAGAGTGCCTGGAACTTGTTTCAGCTACAGATTCCTTGGAGAGAAGATCCAGCCATATCTACCATTCCTTTAGCACTTCATACTCACCAGCCCCACACCTCAGGCCCCACTGGGGTTAGAGTGTTTGAGGAAGGGTTACAGGGAAAGGAAGCTTGTAAAGAGGATGGATACCCACAGGCAAGTGTCCAGCCCCAGGCCTGTCAACACCCTTCAAAACTTGCCCTTAGCATTGCTCTTTCAGTCCTGGAATTTGCACAACTCACCCATGCCTCCAGGCTTTTGTACTTGTTGTTACTTCTACCTGGAATGTTCCTCTCCTAAATCTTCCCTGGGGTGATGGGATTATGATTTGATATTTTCCTTTTCTAAGCCTATATATATAATGTTTTAAAATTACCTTCAGAAATTAAATGCATGAAAACATTACATCTAAAACTTCTTACCCCAGTTATCAAATCTGTATTACTTCTCTTTACCTGATATTGTGGTTACATCTAAAATGTCCTCCAAAAGTCTCATGTTTGGAGGTGGGCTCTGGTGAGAAGAGCACATCACTATGTCACTAGAGGCATGCTTTGGAAAAATGAATTCTTGTCCCTAGATCCTTTCTGTCTCTGTCTCTCATCTCCTCTCTCTTTGTCTGTCTATCTCTGTCTCTCTGTGTCTGTGTATCTGTCTGTCTATCTCTCTCCCCTTCCTGGTTGCCATATGGTGAATACTTTTTCTATCTCTGCCTTGCACCCTACTGACCATGGACTGATTACACTAAAACGATAAGCCAAAATAAACTCCTTTTTAAAGTTGTGAGAGTCAGGTATTTTGTCTCAATGATGGCAAAGTGACTAATATATAAAATTGGTACCAGAAATTGGACTGTTGCTGTGATTGTACCTGTTCATGTGGCTCCGAAGTCTTTAGAACTGGTGCCTAGGAAAAATTTGGAGCCCTAGAATATTGTAAGCAGTGCTGAACATACGATACTGGCCAGAGCTCTAACCATTGAAAGCTGATAGGACTGTAGAAATCAAAAGCCAGGCTCAGGAAGGTTCAGTTGGAAACAAGGACTCCATTGGCCATCGGACTAGAGGACATATGTATTGTACTTTGGCAAAAAAAATTTCCCTGATTTATGAACGAGTTCCATTCTGGGAGAATTGTTCACTATTCAGATTTATTCATAAACTGATGAAGTGAATCTTATACTGCCTGTGAACATTTACAACTCAAATGTTCATAAACTGGGGACTTACTATACTTCCCTGGGACTTTGTAGGAGGCTGAGATTATGGGGTGGTGAACTAATTAATCTGGCAGAGGAAATTTCAAGGTAGCTCAACACCTAAACTGTGACACAAGTATTGCTAACTGGTTCAGCCAGATCTAAAGTAAGAATCCAGAGCAAACAATAGAGCTAAATGATTAAAAAAGTTTGCAGTTTCACTGGAAAGAAAATGCCTGCAAAGTTGGAACAAAGAATATGATCATGGAAAAGATTAGCATTAAAAAGAAGCCAACTCTAGATGAGGTGGCACACACCTGTAATCCCAGCACTCAGGAGGCTGAGACAGGAGGATCATTGGGAGTTTGAGACCAGCCTGGGCTACAAAGTGAGCTGAAGGCCACCCTGAACTGCATAGTGAGACCCTGCCTCAAAAAAACAATAAATGAATAAATAAATAAATAAATAAATAGCCAAGTACAGCACTTTATACAGAAAAAGAAAAGAGACATGTTGAGGGCATCTCAGAAATGAAGATCCTACCCACTGCAGGTCCAAAGGTACAAAACTAAAATTTTCACTTAAAAAGAGAGTCTCTGAAACAGCTGCTCATTCAAAACCATCTAAAGAAGCATGTCCCTGACTCCAGCCTCCTATGCACTCAGAGGCTACTGCAGCTATGCAGAGAAGAGTCCAGGCTGCACTTGATCTAGCAGATTTTGACATCATCCACATTGTGCTGTTTTTCAGGCATGCAGAATGCAAGATTTACGGGGTCATAGTGGCTTCCATTCAGGAAGACAGCCTTTGAGGACAGGTAAAAATATGTGATGGCGTCACAGTCCCTGCTAGGTGACCCCGAGTATAGGATGCATGAAACTGTAAGAATGAAGCTGGAGATCCCAGAAATATGGATCATATGTCGAGGGAAGCTGCAGACAGTGAGCTAAGCCAGTCCAACAGAGAGGCCACGTGGGCTGCAACCAGCAAGATCATAGTGCCATCACTGCCTGAGCACTTTGGAGTTTGTGTTGCACACAACACGTCCTGAGTGCTGGCCATGCAGCAAAAGGAGTTAATATTCACTCTGCTAAGTTTCAGACTTGCTTTTGCCCCAGTATCTTTATACTCCCATTTCTCCATTTCAGAATGGGAATATTTACCCGTGCTGGAAGTATTTGCTGAAAGTATCTATACTGGAAGTATGTAATTTTCTTTTTTATTTTACAGGAGCTCACAGCTAAGAGTTTGCCTTGAATCTCAGAGGAGGTTTTGGACTTGAACTTCTCAGCAGTGCTGGAACTGATAAGCCATTCGCAAATCTTAGAGAGGAGAGCTAAATACATTTTGCAAAATTAGAGGGACATGAATCTCTTGGGTGGAGGAAGGGAATGTGATGGCTCAGATCTAAAATGTCCCCTAGAAGCCTCACATTCAGAGGCAGGCCCTGATCAGAAGGGTGGAGTCCCCGGATGTGTGACTTGGAAGGGCATGTGTTTGTCCTAGGTTCTTCCTTTCTGCTCTGTGTCCTGCCCTCCATATGATGAGTAGCTTTCCTCTGCCATGCCATTTTTGCCTTGGAGCCAGCTGACCATGGACTGAATCCACTGCAATGTGAGCTAAATAAACCTTTATTCCTTTAAATTGTGGGTGTCAGGTATGGCATTCCAGTGGTAGGAAAATAACTAATATGCAAGGATGCTCTCATTGCTGCTGTCAAAGAACTTGTGGGCTGCTTGATCACAGCATACCCTGGGGAGGATGGTGCCTTTCAGGACCTTTGCTTGTCCTCCACCACATCCACCATAGCACATGCCAGCTTCACAGAGCAGAGTAGCTCAGATACTTCTTGGCTGCTGTTGTGGGTTGAATCGTGTTTTCCAGAAGGCTATATTGAAGCCCTACATCCTGGTGCCTGTGACTGTGATCTCATTTGGAAGCACTCTCTGCAGAAGTAATCAAGTTAACTTCAGATCGTATTAGATTATGACCTGATTATTCTCAGTGGCTCAATTCAATGATTTGTGGCTTTCTAAGAAAAAGGAATGTTGCTATGATGAATGGAGTCATCAGCTATACCTAAAAGGTACCAATAAAATCATAAAGAGGAGAAAAAGGAATTTGGTATACAGAGATACAGAGGCAGCACAGGAAGGGAAAAAGCCCATGTGAAGCCAGAAGTACAAACAAGAGAGAAAGCTCTACTGAGGAAGGCCGGGGATTGCTGTCAACAACAGAAGCTAGGAAGAAGCCAAGAAAGACTGTTGCCTAGACCCTATGGAGAGAGCTTGGCTCTGCCTATATCTTGATTTCAGACTTCTGGCTTCCAGAATTATAAGATGAGTATATTCCTGTTTTTTTAGGCCTCCCAATATGTGGTACTTGGTATAGCACCTCTTAGGAGCAAATATAGCCATCTACTGAATGCCAGTTGCTATCCGAGCCACAGGGGACTGGGGAAGACAGGGGCAACAGAATCCCTGCTCTGACTTTCTGGTGGAGAAGACAAGACGATGTTAGAAAATGAAAAAAGTGTAGGGAAGGAAAAGCACTGTGGAGACAATGCCAGAGCAGCAGTACAGTGCAATCAGAGCGAGCAGAAGGCTGCGTTAGCCAGGCTGGCTTGGAAAGGTGTCTGGAGAGCTGAGCATCTGAATTGAGAATCAAACAGAGAAAATGAGAAGGACATAAACAACGACATCTTATTAAGAAACTTGGCATCATAAAATTATCTTTCTTTTGAAAAAGAGACATAAACACCCCCCACTATGTAGCTGTCATTAGTTTTACTTTTGCATTTCCATGGGCTACAAAGTCATTTCGATGCATCCGTCCTCACTGGAACTAGGATCTCCACTGGAACCAGGATCTCCATGCGGGCTGAGTCTGTGTCAGTGCCTGAGTCTGGGCTCTACAGAGCAGGAAGAAGCCGGCACGAGCACAGCCTGTGCTGCAGCTGCTGATGTTTGAATCCGTTCTCCAAGACCTGTGGACTGTGGAAAAGCTCTTTAGTTCCTCTGCTGTTTTACTTCCTTCTCTGTAAGAAGCAGATCATAATAGCACTCAAATCATAGGGTGGCTGTGAGGATCGAGCAAGAAGCAATGCATGTAAAGCCGTCGATCCAGATGGGGAAGTTATGAGGCAAGAAATTAATTTTGTCTGGATTGTTTGGCTTTTTAACCACAAGAATGTATTTGCATAGAATTGTTTCTTTACGATTCGTTATTGAGCTAAAATGGGTACAACGTAATATTCATGAGTGTATAACCATATTTAAGAGCACATCTCCAAGTATACTCATATTATGGCTCAACCATAACTGCCATCCAGCTCCAGAACACTTTTTCTCACAAAACTGAAACTTGACACCCATGAAACTACAAGCCCGGATCCTCCCAGCTACCACATTCCTAGCAGCCACCTTTCTTTCTGTCTCCATGAGTCTGACTACTTGGTTCTGTACGTCATCTGGGAGGAGTCATAGCTGTGTCTTTTTGATTGACTTGTTTCCCTTGCCGTGAGATCCTCAAGGTTTGGCCGTGTTGTAGGGTATGGCGGGATGTCCTTTAGTTGTGGTCACTTCCTCATTGCTGGGACAAATACACCTGCAAATTAAAGGAGGAAAGGTTTAGTGGCTCCAAGGCAGCACGGCATGGCAGAGGGGCCTGGCATGGAAGAAAGCTACTCACATCATGGCAGCAAGGAAGGAGAGAGAGAAACGGAGAGGCCAGAGAGGGAAATGCACCCTTCCTGACCTGCCTCCCCGACCAGGCCACACTGCCTAACACCACATCCAGTCCTCTTCCAAAAGCCCTGCCTTTGGGGGAATGTTAATGGAAACTACAGCATCCATTTTGTTGTTTTAAAAATAGGTGTCTGGCTATAATTGACCTTAGATCTCTTTATCCTGTATCAGGCTGGCCTAAAACACTTGGGCTCAAGTGATCCTCCTGCCTCAGCCTCCTATGCAGATGGAATTACAGGCACATACCACCACATTTAGCTTGTCTCCCCCCCCCCTTTTTTTCCAAAGGCTAATACTTTTGGTTAACTAATTAAGAGTTTTGGTTTTCTGGCCTAGTTGGCATGCTGCTGTAAGGTTTTTTTTTTTTTTTTTTTTTTTTTTTTTTTTTTTTTTTTTTTTTTTTTTTTTTAGAATCTTCAACTCTGTTCTTTATGTGCCCAAAATGACTGTTGGGCTTCCTCTTCCCGTGGTTAGAAGAAAACACTCTTTTGACCTCAGATAGAAGTCTAGGTATCAGTCGAGAATCTTCATCTAGCCTCTTCATATGCTAGCGTTAGACATGCATTATTCTGTTCCACATGCAGTTTGGTTTCCTCAGAGCCTTTGGGATGTTTCATCAATTCCAGTCTTGTACCCAGTTGAGGACTGCTCCCCCTACAGTGCCTAGATAGCGGGTTTTTGTGATTGTCCCCATATCTTCCCAGGGCTGGCAGACACAGGGCTGATGGAGTCATGTCCCCTGTGGAAGGTCACTGTTTTCAGTCTGTCCACGCAGACAGGAGCTGGTCCTCACCTGAAGCTACCTTAGTCATTCTGAAGACACAAACGCCAGTGCAGGCCAAGGTGCAACCCTGGCAGTGCAGAACAAGGAGCAGGTAAGAGGCAGGCAATCTCCTCTGTCCTCTGCGCTTCTGCAAAGCTGGAAGGGTGTCCCACTCTATATCAGTCCCACCTGCAGCCACCAGGCTCCAATCCAATCATTCTATAATTTATGCTCAATTCTTCTAACACTGCAGCTGTATTTTCCAAACTACAAAAATATTTTCAAGAAAATTTTCACTGGTGTAAACTACTACAAAGACAACAATATGCGATGTATTAATTATTGAAACTGTCCTACTAATTAGTTTTGAAACTGTCTCATTGCTATTTGTTTCTCAATAAAATTAATAAAAAAATTTTTAAGTGTATTGGTATAGGGTCAGCCAAATAGCTCAGCAGATTAAGCACTTACAAGCAGGCGCTCTCTTTGATCGAAGTTCTATAGTGTGCCTGGGGAGAGTCACATGGAGAGAAAACTTTCTCTCAGGCTCTCACGGAGAGCAAACTGGTCAAGCATTGGCCATGACTCATCCACATGGATGACACAAAGGATCTACAGAATAAGGCACAGGATTACAAGATAAATCCTGAGGGGACTTCACTGACCTCATAAGAAACATAAAGTACATGTGTTGGTATATAAGTCTTGCTCTATCTAGGTCTTAACCATCTAGCAGAAAAGTATAAAAATGAAGTATACATCATGGGGCCATAATAATAAGTTGAGCTGTAAATGGCTATGGTCTACAACTTCTTTGGATAACTCACTATTGTTGTGGAATGCTGGACTGTGTTGGATTGTGTTGTCGAGTTCAAGCACCTAAGTTAGTTGAATGACAATGGAGTGCCCATCTTTGACAGGTGTAGAGAAAGGAAGGGATATAGAAAGGAACAATCATGATGTGTATGTATGGACAGTACAGTTGAGATAGATAACACTGTGCTTCTACATAATTCTATGAGAACCAAGATTTGCACTAATGGTGGTTGGACAGGATATTATGTCAGCTTCTCGTACTATGAACAATCACTAGGAAAATAACAATATAGAAAGTATTAATTATTGAATCTTTGATGTAATTCAGGTATAAAAAAATAAGATATGCAAACAGCTACACTCTCTTAATTTACTGATAAGAGGCATATGGTATAATAATGTCTGTAAGTATAATATCATGTATGCACCTTCTATGATACCAAAACATTATGAAAGCAGTTTGCAATGTATTAATCAAATCCATCTTGTCAAGATATCTTAAAATTGTCTCATTGATATTTGTACTTCAATAAAAGAAAAATAAATAAATAAATAAAAACAAGCAGGTGCAGGGGCTGGGGGTTCAATCTCTGGGCCTGCCATGCTGGCCCCATACCCAGAACATGCTGAGAGGGCAATTGAGACTGTGTGTGATGGTGCACACCTGTAATCCCAGCCCTTGAGAGGCTATAAACAAGGGGATCACTATGAGTCTGATGTAGTAGTGAGACCCTGAACACCCTCTAGACCCTTCCCTGATATACAAAAAAAAAAAAGTATTGTTGTAGAGGAGTTCTAATATGAACTGAGTAATATCTCTTATTCTTTTTGTTCCCTTTACATTCTTGAGACTTTTTTTTTGAACCGGGGATTCAACTCAGGCCCTTGCGCTTGCCAAGGAAGTGCTTATTCCACTGGGCCAACTCCCTGGCCCCATTGAGACTTTTTAAGAGGAGCGGGGATACTAGGAATCAAATTCAGGGCCTCGGATTTGCCAGGCAAGTGCTATGATGCTGAGCTATGTCCCTGGCCCTCCTTTGGCATTCTTGTAGCTACATTGTGATTTCTTCTTTTGTCACTATCAATCTTGCTAAGGACTTATTAATTTGAAATAACCAAATGTTGGCTTTAATCATTTTCTGCTGTATATATGCTTCTTATTTCACAGATTTTCCTTTTATCTTACACACTTCTTTTTTTTTTTGACATTTCTTAGACTTTACTATTTTGGTTTATTTGTTTGTTTTATTGCCTCTCTTAACTTCTTGGGATAGAAATTAGGATAACTTTCAATCTCTCTTATGATATATGCATTTACAACTCTAGACTTCTGTCAAAGCAAAGCTATAACTGCATCCTATAATTTTTTAAACTAAATTGCTAATGTTTATTGAGATCATGTGATTGTGTGACTGGCACACAGCATGCAGGCTGCATACACATCCTCTTCCCATATACCAATCTTTTATTAAGTATAATTTACATAGCATAAAATGCACACGTCTTAACTATATACTTCAAGCAACTTTTACCAATTATACATCCATATGATTCCCAAGTGCAAATATGGAACTTCCTTATCACCCCAGAAGGTTTTCTTAGGCTTCTTCCCAACTAAAACTTATCTCAAAGAGTAATTACTCTTTTGACCCCTAAAACAATGAACTAGGTGGTTGTTTTTTGTTATTTTCCATAATTTTATTGAAGAACAAATAGCAATGAGACAGTTTCAAATCAAATTAGTAGAACAGATTCAATAATTAATACACTGCATATTGTTTTCATAGTGGTTTTCTGTTGTACAAGGTGCGTACATGATATTCAATTTACAAACACTATTAGAGCAGATGCCTCTATGCAATGAATTAAGAGAATGTAGCTCTATACCTGTCTTTTTTTAAAGGCTGAATTATACTGCAGTTTCAATAATTAATACTCTTTTCATTGTTATCTTCCTAGTGTTTATCCATAGTACAACAAGCAGACAGGATATCCTGTCCAAACACTATTAGTGCAAATCTTGCATCTCATATAATTATGTAAAAGTACTGTGTATTTATCCTAACTATACTGCTTATACAAACACAGAATGGTTCTTCCTTTGTATCCCCTTTTTTTGTTTATTCCTGTCAAAGATGGGTATTCTATTGTCATTCAATTATTATAGGTGCTTGAATTCAGTGAAACAATCCAACACAGTCCAGCAGTCCACAATATTAGTGGGTTATCCAAAGAAATTGTTGACTTGAGCCATTTACAACTCAGCTTATTATTATGGCCTTATTTTATATGCCTCATTTTTATACTTTTCTGCTGGATGGTTAAGACTGAGATAAAGCAAGACCTATATAACAAAAAATGTACCTGTTGTATCTGATGAGGTCAGTCAAGTCCCCTCAGGGTTTATCCTGTAACCCTGTATCTCACTTTGTAGATCCTTTGTGAGTGTCAGCCATGTGGATGAGTCATAGCGATTCCTTGACCAGTTTGCTCTCTGTGAAAGTCTGAGAAAAAGTTTTCTCTCCATGTGACTCTCCTTAGGCATACTATAGATCATCAGTCACATTCCTCTGTGGCTCCATAATCTCCTTGATCAGAAAGTTTAGGGCACAACTGAGTTCCATGATGTTACACTACAGGTTCTCCTATGTCCTGAGTCTTCACTGACCTTGAAAGACTAGGGCCAAAATGTTGGCTGACCTTGCAGCCCTTCTATTTCCTCAATTTTTGATCTGTGAACTTAGGTTGTTAACCATCCAGAAGAGAAGCTGATTAGTACCCTGCAACATATGCAGTTCAGTTTACCTTAACTACCTGACTAAATTCTTTTTAGTTGTTTTTATACATTTCTATTTGTATTTCTTCTTTTGATTTCTTATACTAGGGAGCCTATATGATATTTGCACAAGTGTGTCTGGTTTATTTCACTTATGAGTATATGTTCAAGTGGCATCCACTTCAATATAAATGCTTCAAGTTTATCATTCTTTATAGCCGAGTAATACTCCATTGTATAACAATACCACATCTTTTTCAACCATTCCTCATGTGATGGGCATCTTGGTTGTTTCCAAGATTTGGCTATCACAAATTGTGCTGCTATAAACATTGGTACACATATATCACTATGATATGATGTTTTCAGTTTCTCCGGGAAAATTCCCAGTAGGGGGATAGCTGGCTTGAATAGGATTGCCAGTCCTAATTTTATGAGGAGTCTCCACACTGACCTCCACAATGGTTGTACCAGTCTACATTCCCACCAGCAGTGGAGAAGTGTCCCCTTTTCCCCACAACCTCTCCAACATTTGTTGTTGGTTGATTTCCTTATGATAGCCATTCTTTCAGGAGTGAGATGGTATCTCAGTGTTGTTTTAACTTGCATTTCACGGATGGCTAGTGATGTGGAACATTTTTTCGTATATTTATTCACTTCTTTAATTTCATCCTCTGGGAAGTGTGTTTTCATCTCAGATGCCCATTTCTGGATTGGGTCTTTAAATCTGAGGGCCCCAATATATTTTAGTTCTTTATAAATTCTAGAGAGCAGACCTTTGTCTGAGTGCTTATTAGTTTTTTCAAAATTTGTGGGTTATCTTTTCACTTTGTTGACACTTTCTTTTGACATGCAAAAACTTCTCAATAAGAGTTGATCCCAGTTGTTAATTCTTTCAAGTGTTTCCCATGTGAATACATGTTTGTTCATGAACTCTTTGCCTACCCCTATGTCTTCAAGAGTTTCTCCTACTTTCTCTTCCAGGAGATTGACTGTTTCTGTTTTAATGTTTATATCTTTAATGCATTTTGACTTTAACTTAGTGCATGGTGATAGAGCTGGGTCAAGTTTTACTTTTCAGCATGTAGAAAGCCAGTTTTTCCAGCACCATTTGTTAAAGAGGCTATCTTTCTTCCAGTAAGCATGTTTGGCCCCTTTGTCAAAGATCAGGTAGCTGAGTGTGTTCGCAGAGGTCTCAGCATCTTCTAATCTATCCCATTGATCCTCAAATCTATTTTGTTGCCAATACCATATTGATTTTATCATAGTAGTTTTGTAGTATAATTTCAAGTCAGGAATTGTGATGCCTCCTGCCTTGTCTTTGTTGGCCAGGATTGCATTTGCTATTCTAGGTCTTTTCTAGTTCCAAATAAATTTTAGGAATGATTTCTCTAGGTCTGGGAGGTATGTTGGTGGCAGTTTAATAGGGACTGCGTTAAACCTGTACAACAATTTTGGGAGTATGGCCATCTTCACGATGTTGGTTCTTCCTTCCTGTCCAGGAGCAGGGAATATCTTCCCATTTTCTGAAATCCTCCATGATCTCTTTCCTTAGGGTGTTGTAATTTTCTGTGAAAAGATCTTTGACTTCCTTGCTTAAGTAAATTCCAAAGTAATTCGTTTTCTGTGGTGCTACTGTAAAACTATTCTATAGTTTCCCTCTCAGTGTGTTTGTTATCTGTGTAGAGGAATGCTATTGAGTTTTGAGTTTTGACTTTGTATCCTGATATGCTGCCGAATTTATGTATCAATTCTAGTAGCTTCTTGGTGGGGTTTTTTGAGTCTTCCAAGTAAAGTATCATGTCATTTGCAAATAGTGATAATTTAACTTCTTCTTTACCTATTCCTATTCCTTTTATTTTTCCCTCTTGTCTAATGGCTGTACTAATTATATATTGAATAGGAGGGATGACAGAGGACATCCTTGTCTTATACCTGATCTAAGAGTAAAAGATTTCAGTTTTTTCCCATTTAGAATTATATTAGCCATTGGGTTGTCATAGATGGCTTTTATCAAGTTGAGGTAGAGTCAATCCGTTGCAATTTTCTGTAGGTTTTTGAACATGAATGAGTGTTGGACTTTGTCAAAAGCTTTTGCTGCATCAGTTGAGAAGATCATGTGTTTTTTGGATTTCAGTCTATTAATATAGTGTACTACATTTATAGATTTTCAAATACTGAACCATCCTTACATCCCTGGAATGAATCCTACGTGGTCATGGTGTATGGTCTTCTTGATGATTTTCTCTATTTTATTTTCTAGGATTTTATTGAGGATTTTTGCATCTATGTTCATGAGGGAGATTGTGGAACAGGCTTTTTATTACATTTCGTATTTCATTGTCTGTTATTGGGTTATTGAGAGTTGTTCTATCTTCTTGATTCAGTTTTGGTAATTTGTACCTTTTGAAGAATCTGCCCATTTCTTCTGTGTCTTCTATTCTATGAGCATAAAGATTCTCAAAGTAGCTATTGATAATCTTCTGAATTTCCACTGGGTCTGTGGTAATTGCACCCTTTTCATTCCTTATTGCTTGTATTTGAATTTTTTCTTTCCGCTTTTTGATGAGGTTAGCTAGGGGCTTATCTATTTTATTTAGTCTTTCAAAGAATCAGCTTTTTTATTTGATTCTTTGAACTGTTGTTTTCATCTCAATTGAATTAATTTCTGCTCTAATCTTTGCGATTTCTTCCTGTCTTTGGGCTCTGGGTTTGTTTTGTTCTTCCTTTTCTAGATGGAGGTACAGCATTAATATGTATATTTGTTCCTGTTCTGTTTTCCTAATGTGTGAATTCATAGGTATGATTTTCCCTCTGAGAACTGCTGTCATCGCATCCCATAAATTCTGATAAGTTGTGGTTGAATTTTCATTGAATTGTAGATATTGTTGAATTTTTTGTTTAATTTCATGTGTGACTCATTGATTGCTGAGTAGGGTGTTGTTTAATTTTCATGTATTTAGCGGGTTTTTCTGGTTTCTTTGTTGTTTATTTCCAGTCTCATTGCACTGTGGTAGGATAATATGCATGGGATAATTTCTGTTTTCTTGCATATACTTAAGCATGACCTATGGATTAGAATGTAGTCTATTTTAGAAAATGACCCATGTGCAGCTGAAAAGAAATGTGTATTCAGCTGTGGTTGGGTGGAATACTCTGTACATGTCCACCAAGTCCGTTTGTTCCAAGCTCTGGTTCAGTTCTGCTACTTCTTTGTTAATTTTTTTGTCTGGTTGACCTATCTTTTTGAGATAAGGGGGTGTTAAGGTCTCCTGTTAGGATTGTGGTCTTCGATATTAGATCTTTCGTGTCCATTAAGATTTATCTTATATAAGTTTGGTGCTCCTGTGTTTGGTGCATAGATATTTATGAGTGTTGCCTCTTTCTCTTGAAATTTTCCCCTAACCAATATATAGTGAGTGGCCTTCTTTATTTCATTTGATCCTTCTTGGTTTGAAGTTGAGACTGTCTGAGAACAGAATTGCTACTCCTGCTTTTTTCTGAGGTGCTGGGGCATGTAGTATTGTTTTCCATCCTTTGACTTTGAGCCTATGAATGTCTTTTTGGGTTATGTGTGTTTCTTGTATAGAGCATATTGTTGGGTTTTGTTTCCTAATCCACTTGCTTAATTGGTTTATTGAGTCTATTTTGCTTAATTAATGAATCGAGTCTATTTACATTGGTGGTTATAATTGAAATGTGTTGACTTATGATTGGCATGTTACTTACCTACTCTTGTTTACTCGTTTTTATCCTGTGTTTAATTGTTTGCCCTATTTAGTGGGTTCCTTCTGTTCTCATTCATGGAGTTCTGGTCATTGTGGTCCTTCTGTAAGACATGTTCCAGTAACCTGTATATGGATGGCTTTGTCATCATGAAATTCTTATTTGTTCTTTTTCATGGAAGTATTTCATTTCTCCATGAAACTTGAAAGAGAGTTTTGTAGGGTATAGTAGTCTTGGCTGGAATTTGTTTTCATAGAGGACTTGAAGTACTCTGCTCCAGGATCTCCTTGCCTTCATGGTTTGTGAAAAGAAGTCGGCTGCAATTCTGATGGGTTTTCCTTTGAATGTGATCTACTTCTTTTCTCTAGCGGCTTTCAGTATATTTTTCTCATGATGGATTTCTGGGATCTTCACTATTGTATGTCTCAATGTATTTTTAGTTGGGTTGAAGTTATTTAGCATTCTGTATGCTTCAGTTACCTGAATGTTAGATTATTTCCTCATATTTGGGAAGTTTTCTGCTATTACTTCTGCCCATATTCTTTTTATATCATTTGTATTGATTCCTTCTTTCTCATTGATGCCTATTAGTCTCACATTGTTCATCTTGGTATCATCTTGCAGGTGATTATTTTTTCTTGCATCCTAGTTGTTTTTTAAGAGATCCTTTCTCATCTTTTCACTAGCTGCACCAATGTCTTCAAGATCTGAAACTCTGCCTTCACTTTCAAACAGCTTTGTAGACTCATGATTGAGATTTTAAGTTCTTATATATCTCTTTGACTCTGCTTCATGCTATTTCTTTCCTGTATTGATCATTCAAGGAATTTATCATATTTCTAATCTCTATTTTTTTTTTTATCAATGTCTTGTTTAGAGGTAGCTATTAATTTTTTTACTGCAGAGTTTTTCCCAAATTGGGTTTCCTCTGTATATTTCCGTATTTGATTCTTTACTTCAAATGCTATGATTTGGAAGATTTCTTTTTTTATTTCAGAAATTATTTCTGCTCTATGTTCCTCTTTACCTTTCTTTGCTTGTGACACTGTTAATTCATACATTTCAGCTGAACTAGTGCTCTCTGCACTTGTTCTGGGTGGGCATTGGGTTTCCTCCATACATTTCTGGATTTGATTCATTACTTCAGATGCTATGTATTCAAAAATTTCTTTTGTATTTCAGGTGTTAATTCTGGTCTGAGTTCCTCTATACCTTTCTGGTGTTGTTTCTTTGCTTTCGACTCTGTTAATTCATTCATTTCAGCTAAGCTAGTGTCCTCTGCACTTATCATGGGTGCACTTGAGGCCTGAGATTGCATTTTTCTCCTTGTCTTTGTCATTTTGTATAGCACTGACCTCTGACCTTTGGTGTTTTGGGGCAGTTATAACCTTAGCATGTAATGAGATTCAGGTGCCGATTAAGTTTGAGTTTATCCAGTTATGCCTGGCCTGGATCTAGCAGTTGTGTTCAGCTCCTTTTTGCTGCAGCCCTTCTGGCACAATGTGGTTCCCTTCTGTTGTGCCCCTGGCCCAGGGAGCACCTGGGAGTGCAAAAGTGCTCCCACACACTCACCAGGCCATGCTAGGCTGGATCAGGGGCAGGAAGTCACACAACTTCTCACTTGCTTGGCACGCTTGGGAGAAGGGACTCCAGGAGCTGTAGGGCTCGTGGGGGTGCAGTAGGGATTCTTACTCACGCTGGTGCCTGAGCTTTGCTTTTGGAGTCTCTTGCTGGCAGCTCCAGGAAGCTGGAAGTTCTCCCACACACACACTCACCGGGCCTGGCTGTGGTGGATCGGGGCAGAGTCTCAGAATTTCTCACTCGCTCGGTGGGCCTGGGGGAGGGGCTCCCGGGAGTTGCAGGGCCGGGCCGGCACAGCAGAGAGTCTCACTCACGCAGGTGCCTGAGTTCTGCTCTCTAGGTGGTTGTTTTTAACTTCATATAAATCAAACCCAAGAGTATGTACAACTTCAGGTCTGGATTTTTTTGCTCAGCTTAATATTTTTTATATTCATCTGCAGTGCTTCATGTATGAGAAATAGGTTTTAAAATTTGCTGTGTGACATTTTTTTGAAAAAAAAAATCATTTGTTTATTTGCTACAGGGTCTTGCTATGCAGCTTGGACTCATAGTGATCCTCTTGTTTTTAGCCTCCTCAGCACTGAGATTACTGTATGTGCCACCACACCCGGTTTCACTGGTGGCTCAGTGTGCCTGGGTGTGGGGCTGGCACAACATGTGGTGCTGGGGATCAGATCTGGGTCCTTTAGCCTGCCAAGCAGGTGCTTAGACCCCCGAGCTGTGTCCCTGGCCCCTCTATGTGATACTCTATTTCACGGATACACTCCAATTTGCTGAGTCATTCTCTTGAGAACAGATGTTTAAATTTTTTTCTAGCTTTTAGCTATTATTACATTTTGCTGTTTTATTATGAATTCTTGTATATATTCTTAAAATTAATATATGCTCTCTTGGCTTTGTGCAGAATTACTTATCATAGGGTAGGTAAATTTTTAATTTTCCAATGTTCCTAATATTTTAAATTAGAGACTATTAAATAATCCTGCTTTCTTGAGATTTCTTGTTTTTCTTTAAAACAACAGGGTTCTTAATGTTTTGTCAAATATTTATTTATTTATTTGTATTTAGGGCAGGGTCTACAGGGTCTACGGGTCTCACTGTATAGATTGGACTCATAATGATCCTCCTGTTTACAGCCTCCCAACTGCTGGGATTACAGCCCCGTGCCACCATGCCCAGTCTCAATTGGGGTGGGGCCAGCAGGACAGTTCAGGGGATTGAACTCCTGGCCCCTGTATCTGCCTAAAGGTGCTTTAATCTGCTCGGCTATTTGGCCAGCCCTTGTCAAATATTTAATTCAGAAGGTTCTTAATTTTCTCTGTTAAAGCTTATTATGATGACTTTGAACAATTTCATCTTATCTTATAAAACTATGCAAAGCAAGGATATGTGTGTGTGTGTGTGCATGTGTGTGTGTTTATGTCATCATTACAAGAGTGACAGCTCTTCACCTTTTCCATTGCTTGGAAGCAACTCACTGGCCTTGCCCATTCTCAAGGAGAGAGAATTATACAAGACTTAAAATTAGAAGGCATCTTAGACTTCTGCCCACCACACCTTAGCAATTCTGTGTTTTACAGTCTGTGAACATGCTATGTATCCCCTTACTTATTTAGAGACTTCTTTAGTTTTTGTTTAATTTATTGGAAAATTGTTTTGGCTTTCAAAAAAAGAGGTTTTATACAACTTTAAGAGTTATTCTTAGATTTTTTAAGTATTTTTGATGCTGTTTATTTTATTTATGTATTTATGTATTTGAGGTGGGGTCTCACTATGTAGTTCAGGCTAGCCTTTCACTCTGTAGCCCAAGCTGTCCACAAACTTGTGATCTGACTGCCTCGGCCTCCTTTGTGTGGGGATTACAGGGATGCACCACCGTGCTTGGCTTAATGCTATTATAAATGGTGATAAGGTGTAAATTTCATTTTCTAGTAGCTGTGAATAACACACAAAATGCCATTGATTTTCATGAATTAACTTTGTATTTAGCAATCTCATTAGTTTATTAGTTTACTTGTTTCTTTTGGGTATTTTGTGCCAAAATAAATCTGCCAGTAAGCACATTTTTACTTCTTTAGTCTCTATCTTCATGACTTTTGTTTATAGAAATATATATTTTATTTTTGCATGCCTAAGATCTTACGTACATATTGAATGGTTGTGAGAACAAAATATATTCATGATCCTAAAGGGAAAGCATTCAACATCTTATCATTATGCATGACTTAACTATAATTTTAAAAAGATCATTTTATCAGATTAAGGAATTTCCCCTCTCAGTTTCCTGAATTTGATGTTACATTTGATTAAACGTTTTTCTGAATCTGTAAAGATGATCATGATTTTCCCCTTTACATTGTTAATGTAGAATTATGGTGCTTAGTTTATGGATATATATGTATATATACATATTTAGCTAAATCTGATATATATATGTATATATATATATATATACATATATATATATATATATACACACATATAAGCAGAATACTTAGTACAAAACTCAGTGGATTCTTGGGTATTATCCTTTTAATAGTGAATCTGATTTGTTAAGGTTTTGTTTAGGATTTTTGCAGCCTATTCATGAGTGATATCAGTCTGAAATTTTCAGTTCTTACGATTTTCTTGCCACATCAACTTTTGGGGGAGGGGTATCACACTGATGTTATCCCCTGCTTATGGCAGACTGATCAGACCCACGATCTCCCAAATGAGTGGATGGTGAA
>PVKA01004347.1:0-47500 GCA_004027165.1 Ctenomys sociabilis
CCTTCCAACAAAGACTCTCACAGACTGCAGTGAGTTTCAGGCCTTCTACTGGATCCTCCAACTCCAAGAGAGAGATGACCATTTCATATTGTTCTATCCATGATTCCACAGGTAACCATTGTAAGGCCACTCAGCAAATTCCTTGTACATTACAAACTCTAAGAAAACAGGGATTATTCTCAATCTTAGTCCTCTTCAGTCCTCTGCACCCACAGCTGTACTTAGCACACAACCGCTGTCCAATAAATAATCTTCAAATGAATTAGTGAATCTCCTATCCTCTTCTTATGGTTTGGGTCTAGATGTCCCCACAAAGCCCCATGCGGTGTTGTGGGAATGCAGTAGGCTTCTAGGGTTTGTGATTAACTCATAATCCCATGCTGGAATTATGGGTGTGAGTGCTACATCCTCCTTGGGAGGTACAGCTTGAAGTGATATAAGGGAGGGAGGGAAACTTGCTCTCTGCTATTGATTCTCCCTTTTTGCTTTGCCTGTTTTGCTGTTTTCCACCACCATGAACCTTTGCTCTCTGCCATGTGCCGCTCTGCCTTGGAGCCAGCGGATTATGGACTGAAACCTTCACAAACTGTGGGCTGGATATAATTATTTTGTCCAGTGAGGAGAGAAAAGTAACCAAGACACCCCTACGTAAGTTTCTTTACTGCCTGCCATATTCCAATTTTTTTTTCTTATTTAGTCCAAATTTAGCAAGACCTGTACCAAAGAAGTAAACAAATAACAGATTAAAAAATATGGGAGCAATAGTGATTTATGTCTCACTGGAAATACACATAACAGAAGACTCTTGTTGTCTGAACCTATGTCCTCAAAGAACTTAAACTAATACTTAGGAGCAGAATAAAGATAAAATGATATTTTCCATAAATGAATAGAGCTTAAATCCTAAGTTCACAAAGTTATTGAATAAAGATAGAAACTGATATTTTTATTAAAATAAACTTCATTTCTGCATGCTTACACTTTCTGTGTAAAAACTCCCCCACACCATAACAACTTCTATCTAACTACTTACAAGGCTTCAATCAAGTTCTCTGAATTTGATTGTCATAGTGTATATGTTGGCAGTGGTGGTTTAAACTAGAAAAATATATAATAAAACAGTTTATTCAATTAAGTCTTCAATAGCAATGGAATTGTAGGGGGTTTTTTTGGTTTGTTTAGAAAGTACCCTTGTTTAATGGAAAGGTTACAGATTTTTATTAAAGTAATAAATATAATTCTGATATTTATAGTTGACATTTTTAATCTGTGACGGTTTTGGATATATATCAAGGATTTTCATGAATAGATCTAAGATCTACAGATGTATACACATACACACTATGTATATATTTATATATGAACACATGATGTAAATTATTGATAGCTATTTTTCTGGAAAGTCTCCATGAACACTGAATTAGTGAATACTGAGTCATTATCGATAAGGGAAATAGAGGTTAAGTTCCTGTGTGCCTTTGATTTTTTTTTTTTTTTTTTTTTTTTGTATTTTAACGCAGTCTACAGGGTCTCACTATGTAGATTGGAATCATAATGATTCTCCTATTTTCAGCCTCCCAAGTGCTGGGATTACAGGTGCACACCACCAAACTGCGCTCAGTCTCAATCACAGTCTCAGCCTGCCCCCGGGAAGTAGCTGGCAAGGCACGCTGGAGATTGAACCCTGAACAACAGCCGCTGCTCTCTGCCTAAGCAGGTACTTTAATCCACTGAGCTATTTGGTCAGCCCTTGGTCATATTTTCATCAACAAATTAACATATAACCTTGGTTTTGTGTGTTTTCATTTAAAGACAACTTATTTAATAAATATTGTCAATTTGTCAACATTGAACTTGTTGTCTGCAGTCCTATAACTTGTGCCTGAGAGTCACATTAGGTCACTGAAACTGATCTAACACACATTAAACTTCATTGTCCACCACATCAGAAGCCTCTGCTTGAAAATCCTGGGCAGGCTTTAGTACTTCGGAGCTATGCTTGAGGGGAATTATAACAAAGAAATCACCAGAAGTACAAAGTTTCTCTTCTAATGTGGCACTAAAGAGACAATAAAAGATGTGTCTTTACAGTCTGAGATTTGAAACAAATGGACTATTGCCTGTTTTTACTTTGTTTAAGAGCATGAGTATCCAGCAGCAAGAAATTGAGGGTCCCTGAATGACTGAGAAAACTGAAAGTACTGATGTGGGGCTTACAGGGAAATCTTAGCAAGTAGACAAGTTCATGAATACAGAATCAGTAACTAAAGAGGATAGACGTGTGTGTACACAAAATGCCAAAATGCATGTACGTACACAAATACTGCTGCTACAGGTGGTGAGCCCTGGGAAAGAAAATCAGCTCACTCTCTGGGCACTTGATGGTTATTAAACAATCAGCAAGTTTGGAAGTTGAACCATATCTGTCCTTTCCAGAAATACTGATAATATATAATCATTTACCACAGACATTCTCTAAAGTGCTTTCCATAGGTGATTCTTACCTTTGTGAAACAATAACATATCTAAAATATTAATATCCTAGAATTCAAAAGCCAATCATTTATGGATATAGGTCCAATTTAACAGCATCAGGCATCTTATTACTTGAAGTTCAATCTTCTAGAAAATTCCTTAAGGAGCCCCAAATTTGAATCTTTAATATTCAGTGTGAAGTCATACTTAGCACCCCCCCAATTTACCCTTTCACTTTCTAATCTCTCCCCCATCTTTTTCTACAAAAAGCCATTATTGCATTTACCAAGTTCTAAATATATGAATGACAAATTGTATAGCTTTAATTTTTTCAGGCTGGATAATGCATAAAAATTACCTATTCATGCATTTTTTTTAAATAACCTAAGAAATGATGACTGAGTATTGAGCATTGCCCTGTGACATGACCATTCTTTGTGTAGAAATTCGTCATCCAGTTAAATACCATCCAGCAAGCTGTACTAGGCCTTATACTCTTGATTCATATTTTCTGAACTTTGAGTCATATTTTCCTTGTTCTGAAGATATGTTTTTGGTTCCAGTGCCCAGCAATGAATTCAACATCTGTCCCAGTGCAGATTAAAGCAACAAACAGCACAAAATTATCTTTTTATGGAAGTAAAAAATACAAATTTTCTTAACTGTAAAATTAACAAATAACATTGTTCTACACACCCAAAATAATAAACTTCCAAAAAAATAATAACATAAAACACTAAGAATTCCATCGAATCACAGCACACAGAGATAATCCGTTTCACAATGTGCTGCATTTCTCCCTTACATGTGTTGTTTTAAGTAATTCTAATCCACATTTAATGCAATTTATTGATGTTTCTACTGTCCTATAATTTAAATTATTTGTAAATGCAATGATATCCTGTTTTGTAACAGCATCATAATTTAATTAATCATTCCCATTCTGTTAGACAAATAGATGTCCTGCAATAAAATAACATGGCACAAACTCTACCACAGAAGGGAAACTTTACTTACTGCCAGAGCTGAATATGGCATGCTATTTCTGAGTGGTACACACAGTGTTAAATTTACTCTTGGATAGTATAAAACTCCATCCTGTTTTTTTTTAAACTTCCAATTCTGTTTACCAAGGTCATTTCAAAATTATTTCTCCTGAAGGTGTGAATTTAGCAATAGAACTTTAAATGGCTGTATTATAAATAAATGACACTTGAACAGAAACTATATAGAAGGACATCTCTGCCATAAACAAAACAAAAAAAATATTATTTTACAAATAAAGAACGTTAGAATGATGCCAAAAATGAGCAAGGAACTCATCTATGCTAGGTTTCAAATTAACCAGTATGGGTAACAACATAATTTACTTAGGGCAGTTTACTTCATAATAATTTATATATCTTCCATCACACGTGGCTACTGAAAAACACTAGCGCTCTCATTACTCAAACCTCGTGAAATAAAATCAACCTTTCCAAATATAAGCATTTACTTTATAATTTAAAACATGACAAATATTCTCACCTAAATAGTTTTTGAGTCCCCAGTTCACCCTAGGGAAAAATGGCTTTGTATTTGCTGAAAATGACGACTAATAAGCCAAGAAAAAATATTTATTTCCAAGAAAATTGTTAAACCACTGTTCATAGGTAAAAGGAAGTGTTAGGGAAAGCATTTTATGGGCAGAGCATTAAAACATGAGCATAAAAAACCAAAAAAATGAACAGGCATCAAGAAAAGGAGACCGGTGCTGGGGAGACAGCTCAGTGATCTAAGCACCTACCTGGCAAGTGCAAGGGCCTGTGTTTGATCTCTGGTACCCCATGCCATGCCAGGACAGAATCGGGCATGCTAGTGTACACCTGTAATCCCAGCGCTGGGGAGGCTGAGCTCGGAGGGTCGTTGCAAGTCTTAACTGGATAGCAAGATGCTGTATCAAATAAATTAATTAATTTATTAATTAATTAAATGTTCTTGAAAAGAGAGGAAGAAGACCATTTGGATGTTGAAAACCAAGTACATGCGGTACTACACTGAGGCAAATCCTGCTGCCTTCTGTCTTTCCTTTGAACATCCATAAGGTAAGGCTGCATTTCCTTGCCACTTTGTAAGGAAAAGAAGTCACACATCTTGTACAAGTCAGTGAAATATAAAGTTGTTTTTCATTTCTAGACATCAGTTTGCATAATCATTTCATAATTTACCATGAGCACTTCTTCTTCCATAGTAATCATCCATCCATGTTGTTATGGCTTATGTCTGGATTGTCCCCCTAAAGCCACATATGATCATAGGTGGGGCTTTCCCAGGGTAGCTGTATCTGGAGTATGTGATGCTGGGATTAAGGGTGTGTGTAAAAATTAGCCCACTGATTGCTTTAGCTTAGTTCTGAGTATGGAGGGGAGGTTCCCCCTGGAAGTGAGTGTTTCCCACCCTAAGGGTGTATGGTCTGCATAGAATATAGGGGCATAGAAAGAGAGCTGCTGTTTCTGCTGGCTTTCTCCCTGCTTCGATGCCTTAGTACCTTCTGCCTACCATGAGTTGCTTCTCCTCTGTGATGCCAGCTACTGTGCCACCCCGCCCTGGAGCCAGCCAGCTATGGACTGACACCCCTACAAACCGTGAGCCACAGTAAACCTCTCCTCCTATAACTTGGGTTGTGGAATATTTTGTCTCGGCAGTGAGAAAAGTAACTCAGATATGTGTTTTCTATCTGCTGGTCTTGAGTGATGACAATGAACAAAGACACAGTGCTAACTTACTTTGGAAATGTATTATTGGTAGGAAACAGACTTTTATTGATTCAAACCACTGAGATTTGAGGGTCATTTGCTATGGTAGCATAATGTCAAGTTATCCTGATACATCCTCTATGAAAAATAGAAGCTTCAGTAAAAAATACAAAATCTTTCTCACTGTCTAAATAACCTTATCTGCAAAGAATCAAGCAGAATTATTGTAGGGAAATGGAATCACGTAAGCAGAGGAGTTTTACAAAGTTTATGGAACTGGTGATATTTTGAATTTGCCTTTAACAGACACATACAACTCCCCCAGCTTTCTTTAGTGTATAAAGTAAAAATCCCCTTCTTAATTAATTTTATATTTTTCTTTTCATGCTTATAAATTCCACATTGATTTGTAACCTAATATGAGCAGATAATGTAGAGAAACCAAAGATGGCATTAACATTATTCTTCAGAACTTTATTATCTAAAGATAAGGATAAAATATTTCCAAGTGGATATAACGTAGAAAGCCAAGCCCTTCTCCATAACCCCAATCTTTGGAAATAATTATTTTATCTTCTTTACAGTACTCAAGGTTTTAATACCCATATCAAATGTTTTTTTTCTTAGATATAAATAAAACATACTCTATATGGTTTTCTGAAATTTAATATTTTCTCCTGGTTCTGAAGCATCTTTCTTTATGAATACAAATCATTCAACCTTTATTATTATTTTAATAGATATCTTATATCACATTTAGAAATAGCTCACTTTATATAGCCAAGCTCCCATTGTACATTTCTTTTTTAAAAAATGTGATTATAAACTAGCTATATTATTTCCAAAACCTTTTCATTACAAAAGTCCATATGTTGGTTCCAAGCAAATATAAGAATATGAAAGGAAAGCAAAGGACCCATGTTAGGTAGGTTCTGGTGCAAAGTTGTCTAAGAAAAATAAACTTAGTTCATTTGATTTCACTGAGTTATCCATGGATCTAGCTCCAAACATCTCCACTCTGCTTCCTCCTCATTGTTTTGCTTCTTCTCCAAACTTCTGAAATGCTGCAGCAGCTCCAGCACACACACACACACACACACACACACACACACCCATTCTTGCATACACAAAAGGAGTTTACATTCCCAACCTTTCCCAACCAGGTCTCAAGATACACTCTTATTCAACCAAATTTATGGGACAAATGACTTCAGTTATCTATGAGTTATCTGTTTCTATGTTCAATGTTCTATGTATGAGACTTCTGACATTGAGGTCTTAAAATATTAACAGAAGTAGCCTTCAAAATGTAGCCTTAAATTCCTCTGTTAATACATTTTTGCTTAAGATTTTGGACTCATAATATTTTTGTCATGTCATGCTTCGAAGCTGTAAGATTTTTAATTTGTCACTCTCTATCCTTGTACTTTCTGAGATTGGTATGTTACTTAGCAATCACTTTAAATTTATGCAACACTCACATAAGTTTTCTATTCCTTACCCAGCCACTTTCTCACCTAAATCATTGATCCGTCTGAAATTATCATTGGTCCTCTCCCGTGGTTATCATTCATCTCATGTTTCTCTGTTGTTCAGGTTCATGGCAGATGACAGGACAAGACCTGTGGTGGATGGAGGCCAAACACCAGTTGGACAAGTCCATCATGAGTGGAAGAAGCAGTACAGGGCATCAGAGATCAATTTACTTGCCAATGTAAGAACTCTTATTTACCCCCAATGTGACAACAAGCTATATTTAAGATGATAGTGTTTCATCACTCCAGGTGTCTAAAATAATAATCCAATGAAGTCTCCTGACCACCACAAGTGGAAAGTAAACTTTTTGTGATACTGAGCCATTTTTTTAAAAATTTTTTTTTATTCTTTTATTTATTTGGTACAGAGTCTTGCTACACAACTCAGACTCCTAGTGATCCTCCTGTCTCAGCCTCCCCAGCACTAGAATTACAGGCAGGCACCACCATGCCTGGTTTTAGTGGCTGGCATTGTGCGCTCAATCCCAGACCTACATGACTGAGCCATTTTTTGGTTGCTTTTTAACTGCAGCCTATCCACTTCTCTATCTCACCTTGGCTTTGGGGTATATTTTTGTAGCAGATGGTACCAAGCCTCTCCTGTCACCTCCTTGTTAGCAACTGTTTGCACTTGGCCTGACTTTCACTTCTAGTCCTAGCACTTCTTTGTTGGAGGTGTCTTCTCACTCCTGCAACTCATTCTGCCACCCATTTAACAGGTTGGAATGTTCCGGAACCTTCCTCCAGGAACAACCCTCAAATGGTACCTGAAGAGCATTGTTACACAAATACCATGGCTTCTGTTTCCCTTGATTGGATAACAGACAGAAGGAATCGCTTACCTTGACTCACCGAGCTTCCTCAGCAGGATTTTCCTTTAGCTACTTCCTGGTACTGGATGTCAGCCTGACAATTTGGTCTTCAAAATAATAGTCCCCTTTTAGTTTCACTTACCCTTTATCCTGCTTTTTCCTTCTACTAAGTGTTTTGACTTTAAAAACTTATCTCACTGTCTACTGTTCAAGCAGTCCTCACTGAATTAAAATTTAATTTTAAAAAAGTGTTGGGAATGGGGAATATAAGATGGAGAGCGCAGTACAAGAATGGGTCTGGAGGTAGATAAATAAAAAGTTCATCTGAAGAATAGTGAGCCATTTGGCTTTCTGGATTAACCTATATACAACAGGATATGGGATGAGTTATCGCTGGAGAATAAATTGTCAAGATCTTGACAATATTAAATGATAATATTTAAGTATTTTAGTACATAGGTTATAGTTTTGCTTTCACACTGTCATATTCTCTCCCATATTCTGTTAATCTCCCCCACTATGGATTGGTACAAGAAGATCATTAAATAGAGAAGACAAAGAGAAGCAATAGAGCATTTTCTTGATCAATGACTTAATATAACAAACTCCAAAAGCAGTAAACTAGAGCAGCTTTGTCTTTGTAACATACAAACTTCACTGTCTCAGCTGTCTGTCATAAGGACCATAAGAAGCATTGTTTGTTAACAATCATTGATAGTGTTATGCTCAAAAAATCTGACTAAGGACTTGAGTGAGATGAGACTATTATTTAGCCTTTGCCACTATCATGCACAGATTCAAAAAGGGAATAAAGTATCTAACATTCCTAATTAGATGCATCAAAACTCTGGAGCTCACAAGTCTTAAAAATTCAGCATGTGCTGCATGCACATACAACACTAGATACAACTCAAAGGACACAAATTCTAATTTCTGTATGATCCTAAGTCACTTTTCTTTAGGAATCAATCTTTATATCTCTACCATAATGTGGTAAGACTAAAACAACAGCTACAGTCTTTTCTCTCTAAAAAGATTTTCAGATACTGAATAATTATGTTTTAGATCTGTTTTATTGGTCGGCAAAGCAAACCCATCAAAGCATTCCTACATCTTTAGCTCATTCTGCAATTCTAAAATTCTGTGGCAGTGTATATGCACTGACCCTCTCTGTAAATCACCTTTCTCCTTTCTGTTTACCTTTCCCTATCCTCCTAGCAAGACAATGTGCAAATATTTTCCCTAACCACTAAGTTTAAATGCTGTCCCTGACCTCAAGAAAACTGAAGCTAATTATTTGTTTGCAAATGGTTGGGCCCTAGGGTCTAATAAGCCCTCCAAGTCTGTTGGGAAGAACAACAGAAAAATAGCTTTAAATCCAAAGACACTTTCAAGAATTGCAATCAGGCTCTCCATAAATCAGGATTTCCAGATAAAGCTCTAAGTGTTTAGAAATCACCCATGCTGAGGACACCTAGTCTAAGAAGAGTGCATAACAAAAGCTAGCAAATCTGAATTATTCCTGTGTCCAGGATCCCTGTGGGAAAGATAATGGAAGGGAATACTTAGGACAGTACTGCCAGTATCCAAGGGCCACCCATTGATGCTTTCTATCATCAACACAGAGACAGAAACCAGTCTGGCCAGCCATTGGCACCTACCATGTTGACCAACCCAACTGATGGAAAGGGAATTTGACCACACTTTGAGAAAACACTTGCTCAGTGTTTATCCAGTTACAACTTTAACAGTTCTGTTCTGACAACAATCAAGTCCAAAGGTGATAGGAAGCAGGGAAATGATATCACCCAGAAAGCTGAAATTGAAGACCTGAAAGCTTTGAAGTCTCAGAGGATAGACTAGACTACCACAAATATAAAATTCCACTCAAATACCCCATGATTATTTACATTTGCTATCTATATTTAACCTTTTCTTGCTGCTGTTGTTAAATTTACGTGAGATTGTTTTTCAAACCAGAATTTATAAATTTTAAACTGAATAGTGAGATTTTACTCAAAGGTATGTTTATGCAAGTTAAAAATAACTAGTATGTGCATGACCAGAAAAGTACTGATAAAATTCAGAGATAATACAATAATTCTTGATGTGATTTTAACTGAATTAAACATCCTGAGATATACTTTTTCATGAGAAAATTCATGAAAAGAAGAAATATTTTGAAAGAAAGAAAATACAGTGGTATCGAACATATTGGATATTGGGTATTTATTTACCCACAATTCATTCAAAGCCCAGTCAATGTCCCCCATGAGAAAAATATCTTGAGAATGTAGAGGTCTGGCTGAAACAATGTAGAGGTGAAAAACTGTACCTTTTCACCATGAATTAATCAGCATCCTCAGATTCAAGCAAGCGTTAGATGAGAAAGTTCATTCAGGTTTTACTGATGTGTGGCAGTCAGATACAGACAAGCTAAATTCCTGTGGTCTATTGCAGCATACAAATCAAAAATGAAAAACATGATTTGAAAGGATAGCTCTTAGTATTTTATCATTAGTTACTATTAATCGATATTAAGGAAAAAGAGGATTGACCCACTAAAGAATAAAATCCACTTTTGCAATTTGCATATTATAGCTGTGAAAGGAATTTTTCCAATACTGGTAAAGCCAGGAGGGGAAATCTTTGTTTTGTTTTTGTTTTTTTGCAGAATTTGCAAAAAAACAATAACTTTAAATCAGCCCTCCCAATCTACCACAAGCTCAGGATAATTATCCCCAATAGGTCCCTTTAGTGAGTCAGTTTCTATTTTTTTCTTCAAATGTAGTTTCTTTCTGACATTTTTATGCAGTCTTTCTGTTTGCTAAAATAACAGAAATCTCCTACAAAAAAACATCAACAACCATTGGGTATCTTCTCTAAGATTCAGCTCCCAGACCTTCTGACATGGTGGCTAACATGGCCATCTGAGTTATGAAATTCATGTAAATTCTTCTTCTTCCTTAACAATCTTATGAAGGAGAGACTGGACTGCTGTTCTAATTTTCAAAGCCCTATAGTATGTACCTGAACTCTCTTTATGGTTCCTGAAAGATTCTTTTATTTTTTAATTCCGATCTTATAGAATCTAGTACAAACCAAAAAGAAAAAGAAAACAAAATTCTGCCCCCAACCAAGATAGAGAAAAAGTAAACAATTTACTCTCACCCAGAAAGTATAAAAGTTAGACAAAATACATAAAGAAATGGTTTTCAAGACACTACATCAAACAGGAATGAAGAATCTGAGCCCTGAGATCTGAGAGACAAATGAAATGACTCCGTATTTTCCTCTACCTTCTACCTGAGAGGAGTCCCAGCCAATAGGACAAAGAAGGGACCAGCTGGAGGGTAGAGGAGTCAATTAGACAAAGAAGATAGAGTTGGGGAAGTCAGAAAACATGAAGCTGGAGTTCATAGTGGGGAGCACCCTAGAAGAAAGCATTATAGAGAGGACTCCAGATCTCTGGGCCATTACATGAGAACTTAAGGCATTTGTGTGAACAAATACCAGAGACCAGAGGAGAGAAACACTCCAAAAGCTGAAAGATAACAGTGTTCACAATGTAAACATTCAAAGTTGAAAATAGAGTCTACATGCATAAGACAGACTGAAAAACTCAGAGATTCACACAGCACACAGTGTAGGAGTCAGGAAAGTCTTGTTTCTGTCATACAGTATAGTAGTCAGGAAAGTCTTCCTTCTGTAGTGGAGAGTAATGAACCCTTGATTAACGCTATGCTATTCCATCTAGCAATTCTTAAAGCAAAACCAGAAGGACTCAAACAATTTCCAAATAACTTAATGGTGTCCTGGAACAAAGATCAATATTTATAGGAACACAAAAATACTCACCATTCCACAAGGTATAATTTACAATATCTGGCATCCGATCAAAAATTTCCAGACACACAAAGAAACAGGAAAATATGATCCATAATGAGGAGATAAATCAATCAATTGGATCTTATTAAGAACTAACCACAGATGTTGTAGTTAGCAGAGAAGGATATTAAAATGGTTATTATAACTATATTCCATATGTTCAGAAAGTTAGACAAAAACAAGTAAAGGTCTGAAAAAGATTCAATCCAAAGTTCTAGTAACTCAAACTAAACTGTGTCACACACACACAAACACGCATTCATACACCACACACTTTCTGACATTAACAGCAAAATTAGATATTGCAGAAGAAAAAATTAGTGAATTTGAAAGCATAGCAGTGAGAATGACCCAAAATAGAAGATACAACTTTATTTCTTTGTTTGTTTGTTTGTTAATGTTGCGGGAGTTGAACTCAGGACTCAACTCATGCCTGGCAAGCACTCTACCACTGGACCGCATCCCCAGACTAGACAAAAAAGGAGCAACTTGTGAAAATTGTTCATTGAGTCAGCAAGGTCTGGGAAAATTCAAGCAACTTAAAACAGAAGTAATTGGAATAATAAATGGGACAAATTTTAATGAAATTACCCAGATTTGAGCAAAACTAAAATCCCACTAAGCTTGAAAACATCTAAACAAAATAAATGAAGAAAACAATATCAAAGTATATGTTATCAAGCTTATCAAAATTCATAATGAATAGAAAAATTTAAAAGCATAAGCTAAGAAATCATAGTACACGTAGAGAAAGCAAGACAGCTGATTCTACTATAAGCAATACAAAAGAGATAAAAGCAGAGTAGAGTCCTGTCTTTATACCTACTGAAAAAGTCTTTCAAAAATGAAAACTTCGAGCTGGCGAAATAGGTCAGCAGATTAAAGTACCTGCAAGCAGGAGCAGAGGCTGGGGGCTTGATCCCCGGGGCATGCAGTGCCAGCCCCACCCCTGGAATGCACTGAGGCTGGCAACTAAGTCTGGGCATGGTGGCACACACCTATAATCCCCAGCTCTTGGGAGGTTGCAGACAGGCAGATCATTACCGGTCTGATCTGGTAGTGAGACACTGAACATCCTGTAGACCCTTCCCTAAAACACAAAAATGAAAAGAAAATTTTCACTCATCATTTTCTTTGAAAAATTAATAAATCTCTAAACACATCAGGGGAAAAAGAGACAATAAACATTGTCAATAGTAGGAATGACAGTGGTGATATTGCTATAAATTTTACAAATATCAAAATGGAATGTATATTCCATTCTCTACGATATTCCAAGGTAATGTCATACACAACTTGGCAATTTTGATGCAGCATATATATTCTATAAATGATACAAATTAAATGTTCACTCAAGAAAAATATATGAGGGCATGAATAGCCCTTCATCTACTAAATAGATCGAATTAATGGTCATAAAATTTCCTAACAAGAAGGCTAAAACCTTCATTGGATAATTTTATTAAGTGTTTAAGAAACATAATATAAATTGTTACACAAGCACCTCCAAATAACTGAAAAGGAAAAATTTTTTCCAACTATGAGTCCAAAATTACCTTGTATCAAAAACAAAGGAAGATACTGCAAGAAAACTACACACCAACCAACATCCTGCAGGCAGATTGAGGGAAAATTCATAATAAAATTTGCGGAAATCCAACACTGTATGGAAAGCTAATACATCATGGCCAAGTATATAATTTGGGGTTAATAATAGAAAATTTATCAGTGTACCAGGATAGCAAAGAACCAAATAAAAGAAATGTAAACTGCATGTACCTCAGGAAGTGCTGAAGAACATTTGACAAAAATCAAAAGGCATTCCTGATCTTAAAAATAAACTCAGAAAACTAGGAATGTGAATAAAAAGGAACTTTCTCAGTTTGATAAGGGTGTCTACAAATATCCAGCTAACTTTAAATACAGTTTTATGATGGGAACCAAGCAGGATGTCCACATTCGTAGCATGCCTTCAAGATAGAACTGGAATTTTAGTCAGTGGAATACAGAAAGAAAAAAGAAATATAAAATCACTCGAATTAGAAGGAAAACTGTCACTGTCACAAGTGACACAAATGTTCATGTGGAAAATCTACAATTCCTAGAGCTGTTAAGTGAGCTGAAGCAATATTTCAGGATAAAGGACCATTAAACAAAAAAAGAAAAGAAAAATCTATTGAACTTCTATATGCTAGCAACAAACCTCAGAAGCTAAAAATTTAAAAGCAATTACATTAAAAATGACATCAAAAATATGAAATAATTAGAGATAAATCTGAAAAAAAAAAGTGTGGAAGGTCTATGCACTGCAAACTACAAAACATTTCTAACAGGAAATGTTAAAGGAAAACCTAATAAAAAAGGTGAAATATTGTGTATTCACTGGTCAGAAAATTCAATAGTCCTAAAAAAAAAAATTCCATCTTTCCCCCCAACCAATCCATAGATTTAAACCAATCCAAATTAAAATCCTAGCAGGCTTTTTTTGTAGAAATTAACTGACTTATTCTAAAATTGATATAAAAATTCAAAGAACCTAGAATAGACAACACAACTTTGAAAAAAGATGAACAAATTTAGAGGCCTAACATGTATTATGAAGCTACAATAATCAAGACAGTTTGGTAGTGTGTAAAGATAGACAAATATACGAACAGAACAGAAGAAAGTCCAGAAATAGATGCACACATATACAGGCAAGTGATTTTGACAAAGTTTCAAAGGCAATTCAGTAGAGAAAGATTAGTCTTTTCAACAAATGGTGCTGGAATAATTGGATATATACATATGCAAGAAAAAAAATAAACTCTGATCATATCTCACACCATAAAATTAACTCAAAATGAGTCATTGACCTAAATGTAGAAGTTTTTAGGAGGAAACTTTTGCAACTTTGCCTAGGTAATGATCTTTTAGATATAATGCCTGAATTATAATCTGCCAAAGAAAAATATTGATAAATCAGATATCATCGATGGTTTTTGAATCTGGATTTCTCTTCTTGTTGTTTTACTTTGGTTTTTTGCACCTGGGATTGAACTCATGACTTTGCGTTTGCCAGGCAGTCGCTTATTCTGCTCAGCTACCACTCTAACCATAAATCTGTTTTTCAAATGTGTTGTTAGTGGAATGAAAACATGAGGTATAGTCTGGGAATAAATATTTGCAAGTCATATATCTGATTCAGGACTGGTACAAAGTTTTATTTTATTTTATTTATTTATTTTTTAGGGAAGGGTCTGCAGGGTGTTCAAGGTCTCACTATGATATCAGACTCATAGTGATCCACCTGTTTACAGCCGCCCAAGAGCTGAGATTACAGGCGCTCATACCACCATGCCCAATCTCAATCACCTCTCAGCACACCAGGGTTGGGGCTGGCACGTCAGGCCCAGGGATTGAACCTCAGGCCCCTGTGCCTGCTTGCAGCTGCTTTAACCCACTGAGCTATTTGGCTGGCCCCACAATAATTTTTTTTTAATTCAATAATAAGAGAACAATGAGTCAAAAAATTCAAATAGATGCCCCACCAAATGACATATATGGATAAAAAGTAAGCATATAAAAGAATCACAGCAGCAATAAATTAAGCTGTAATGAGATGGCTTTATGGTCTTATTGGAATGATTTTAAAAAATTAAATGAACATTGTCTGGTTGTAGCAAGGATTTCAAGCAACTATAACTCCCTCATACACTATCTATGATCTATCTATCTATCTATCATCTATCTATCATCTATCTATCTATCTATCTATTTGGTACAGAGTCTCATCATGCAGCTCAGGCTCATAATGAACTTCCTGTCACAGCCTCCCCAGCAATGGAGTTACAGCTGTGTAGCACCATACTTGGTTTTGGGGCACAGCGCACCTGGGGTTCCAGGTGCCAGCATGGCATGTGGTACCAGGAATCGAACTCGGTTCCTTCTGCTTGCCAGACAAGTACTTAGACCACTGAGCTGTCTTCCCAGCCCTCTCACACATTATTGATAGGAATACAAGATGGCTGAGCTCCTTTGCAAAGCCATTTGAAAGTTTCTTAAAAAGTGAAGCACATATAAATATGAGATACAAGGAATCAGTTTTCAAGTATTCCCCTGAAACAAAGAGCACATCCATGCAAAGTCTTGCACACAAATATTTGGGTAACTTCGGTTGTCCTAGTCACAAGCTGAACAGTACGGCCACATAAGTTAGCTGTCTGACTGCAGTACAGTAGACTACTTGGCAATGTAGAAAAACGAACCATTGATACAAGAGACAATATGGACGAATCTTAAAATAATTGTGCTTAGATTCCCTTTGTATAAGTTTCTTGGAAAGCCAATTTGGATAGAAAACAGATCAGTGGTTAACTTGAGTATGGAATGGGGCCATGGCAGAAAAACGAGATAGAGTCATTTGAAGATATTCCTGGGGTAGTGTGAATTTCCATTAGCTTGCTTATGTTGAGATTTCATGGCACTGAGAATGTCAAAAACTGATCAAATCATATAACTTTATGCAATATTAGTCTATGTCAATTATTACTCAATAAAGCTTATGAGCTATTTTACATATGAAATAGGTAGGCTTGATCCTTCTCTTCATGCAAGAATCAAGATGAGACTTTTTTTTATGAGAATAAAGTGTCTATAGTAACTGCACAAAAAATTCCTTGGGCTGGAACCTGAGGAAGTAATAGGGTTCTTCTGGAAGTTGAAACTAATTCCTCTTTAATCTAAAGCTTTAATGGGTTAAGGACAGGACTACATGTTTGGAGTCTGAATGTCAATTAAAAGGGTCCTCCTTCAAAAAAACATTGCAGGGCTGGTGGGATAGCCCAGTGGCATACACACCTGTCTGACAAATGCAAGGTCATGAATTCAATTCTTGGTACAGAAAAAATGAATATAAAGATAGTTTTGAGAAGCCTGGGAGATAGCTCTGTGGAATAAGTGCTTGCCTAGCAAGTGCAAGATCCTGAGTCCAATCCCTAGTACTACCAAAAAAAGATAGTTATGAAAGTGATTATCATTGTAAAATGAGAAATCAGAAAATAGTTGAATGTTAAGAGTAAGAAAGATCACAAATAACATAAAATTCCTAAAAATAAAATAGCATTTTTACTAACCCTTTAACACACTTGGGGTTTTACAACTTTATTGAGGTATAATAGACACATAAATAACTATATGTATTTAGCACATTTGATTTTGAGTTTGACACATACATATGTCCATCACCACAATCAAAATGATGAACCTACCTATGGTATCCTAAAGTTTCCCTGTATCCTTTCCCTCTGTATGCGTGCATACACGTGTAGCCTAAGAGGGTTTAACATAAGATCTACCCTTTTAACAGATTATTTTATTTAATTAATTTTTAATTAATTCTAGGACTAATAATATCAATGAGAGCAAAAGTGGGGGAGGGAAATTAGTAAAGCAGGGGGGAAAGGGCTAAGGAAAGAGATTTTTAAAAGGCTACAAATATTAATGAGACAGTTTCAAAACTGATTGGGAAGACAGTTTCAATAATTAATACATTGCATATTGTTGTCTTTGTAGTGGTTATTCACGGTACAAGGTGAAGACATGGTATCCTGTCTAAACACTTGTAGTACAAATCTTTCTTCTTATTGAACTAAGAGAAAGTAGCTGTGTATCTATCTTAACTATTCTGTATACACAGATACAAAATAGTCCTTCACTTGTATCCCCTTTTTTTAACAGATTATTTTAAAAAATATTTCAACTACAAGCACTATTTTGTATGATAGATCTCTAAAACTGAGACATCTTTATGACACTAACTTTATAACCATTGAACAAATTTTAGAAGCAAAAAATAGAATGGTGGTGCCCACAGGGTGGGGAGAGGGAGAATTTGTCAACATACTTCCTAATATTTTTTTGCACAAGCTCTTTGATGACTGTGCATATGACAACTTTACATTGTGTGTGAGCAAGAAAAAAAATATTTCAGTCTTTCCTCCATATTTCTCAATTAGAAATTCTATATAACCTAGCTATTCCCTTCTAGATATCTTCCCTGAAGAGGTTTTATCATACTGTAGCAATACATGTATACCAATGTTTATAGCAGCACAATTCATACTCTCTAAATTCTGGAAGCAGCTTGTACACCCATCAACAGATGATTGGATAGAGAAAATACGGTATCTATACATAATGAAATACTACTCATCTATAAAGGACAAATTTGAGACATTTGTAGGAAAATGGATGCACCTAGAAAAATACAATGTTGACTGAAATAAAGCCAGACACACAGATTTAAATACCATATGGTGTCACTCATTTGAGTAAGTCAAAGTACAAACAAGAGAATAATAAAGGATGGATAGAAGGAGACAAGGGGCTGGATCTCTTGTAAACGGGAACAGCTCCAAGAGACCAAGAGCGATGGGTGAGGAGGAGTGGAAAGGGAACTGAGTAGATGAAATATATGCCATGGAGAGGAAGCTAATGACCTCAGTGAGTGTAAACACTGTATGCCAAGAACATGAGCTAGGATTAGTAATATCAGTGAGAATGAAAGTGGGGGGAGGGAAATTAGTAAAGCAGGGAGGAAAGGGCTAAGGAAAGAGATTTTTAAATGGCAACAAACTGTATTATGTACAGGTTACCATTTCCCCAAGACAATTGCAAAATGCATGTACTACAAACATGTACTAATAAAAAAAGAATTCTATACACAGGTTTACTTCTTATATTATATTCCCGAGAGGACCAAATTTTCTATTTCCATCTGTACTGATAAGAACTGAGTCATCTACTGATGATTTTATATTACTGATCATTGGAAAGAAATTTGCTATCTTACATTTCAAAACAAGTTTCTCATGAAACTTGAAGGAAACATGAAGTTTCCTTCATGTGTACTGTACTTCTAGAGTTAGATAACTTGGTACTCATTCACATCCTGCTAAAATCTGACCAAGAAGGCTCTTGTCACAGTGCCCTTTGAGGTGGCACATTTGAGGGATTCTATATCCCTAAGAAGAAATCCTACACTGTAGTTAATTAAGATTTAGCTAGCAATAGAAGTATCTATAACTCACTTAGATACCCCCCTGTAATTGCACCTCCTGTAGAATTTTCCCTTAACCAGATCCCAAAATTTTCAATGGTCATTTCATTGCTAATCCACTCATTGCTAGGGTTGATAAAGTTATGTGAACCCAGGGAAGTTGTCATCCTGTCATCCCAGGTGAGGGACCCTGAAGCTTAAACTTCCTTAATTTCAGAGTAAAATGATCTTTGAAAAGAGCCATTATCGATGACTTTTCCCTATATGTTTTTATTTTCTCTATACTTTCTGCTCTTTCCCCTCACAATCATTCCCTAATTTTTCTCATTTTCTCAATTAAGCATTGTTATGGTTTGTGTCTAATTGTCCCCCCAAAGCCTCATGCAGTCATGGGGCGGGGACTTCTAGAGTTTGAGATTAACTCATGATCCACTGGGATTATGGGTCTTAATATTCCTGGAATTATGGGTGCGTATACTTCCCCCAGCCGAGGGCAGAGAGCCTGAATGTAATATAAGAGAGACAGACAGACAGACTCTCTCTGTTGCTGTTGTCCTGCCACTGTGAATTGGATGCTGTCTGTCCTGTGTCACTCTGCCTTGGAGCCAGCTGAGTATGAACTGAAACCTTCAGTAACTGTGAGCTAAATAAACCTTTCCTTCCTTCATTTTGGATGTTAGGTTTTTGTTCCAACAATGAGAGAAAAGTAGCTGAGACAAGGAGGTAATGATAGGCATAAGGATTTGTAGGTGATCCTTATATACCTTAAGTAATTATGTATTCTCAGCACATACATAGGAAGGGACAGAAGATACTTGGTGTATATCATGATAAAGAGAAATACATTTTGCTTTAAGATATGCCATATTATTTAATATACTGCCTGAGATGAGAAACTAATGTGCACTTACATACGGTAAAATTAGGCATATGCAAACATTTTGAGAACTTTGCTTCTCAGACAAATTCAACCCCAGATTTTTATTATTCCCATTGGAATTAAATTTTCAATTAACTAGAATTATCAGAGAGAGGCATTTACATATTTTTCTGCCTAATTTAAAATTCTTTTGTTTTCACTGTATATTGTTCAGAATCCTTGTAAATCGTAAGCGGCAACTTTTCTCACTTAACAAGAATAGCCTGAATGTAATCTAATTTGATTAATTAGGTTGCTAAATTGTTTCATGAATGTGATTGTAAAGTCAATTCTCATCATACCAGAGGCTTGAAAAAGTAAAGATTTTTAATGAAGGTACGTTTCCCTAGGGAGTCTCTGTGTCACTTCTACTCCTAATCTTGAAAGTGACACAAAACCCATAAAGCACCTCCAGTGGCAAAAGGTAATTTGAGCAAATATGCTCGCAGTTGGATCCAGAAGTAGTTCTGACTTCAGGTAAAGCTGGATCCAGGAGTTTAAGGATTGTGTTAGGAATGTGAATTTCCTTGGCTCTGACCTGCTCCAGAGTCTTACAGCCAAAGTTCTGTATGGAAATAATCCCAGAAAAACTATGGTATCTTCTAAAGGTAAGAAAATGTTGTACCTTATATAACAATTTATATATATATTTTTTTAATTTTTATTTATTTTTTTAAATGTATCTGGTATAGGGTCTCACTATACAGCTCAGACTCACAGTGATACTCCTGTTTTCAGCCTCCCCTGAGATTACAGGCAAGCACCACCATGCCCAGTCTCAATAGCCAGCTCAGTGCACCAAGGGGTGGGGCATTCTTACAGAACACAGTTTAAATACATGAGCTCCTCATTTGCAGACAACTAATGGACCTTTCTTTGTCACTGGCTCTGAGTGAATTCCCCACTCATCTTTGAATCAGATAATATGTCTGGAGTAACAGGAGAGAGGAAGAGAATATAGTGGTTGACCTGAGTCTACCTAGGCTCAACCCTAAGAGAGACAATAGGACCAACACTAAATGGCTGGGATGTGGTGTGATGTGATGTGGGAGATAGGCAGCAAGGAACAGCTTTTCTGAAGGAAAATGATGGAAGTGAAGGCTGGATATTAGGGATGCAACCAACAAATATCCTTTAGGCTTTGGGGTCACGTAGACCCGAGCTGACAACTTGTTGTGCCTGTTACTCACAGGACACAAATTCATTGTTAATTTATGATGAGTAATTTATAGAGAAAAATTATAGAGTAATTTATAGTTTTGGTGGCAAATTCCAAGAGCAAGGGCAGTGTCTAGCCAGGGCTGTCTTTCATTACATCATCATCTCATAGGGAAACCCAGGGAACCAGAGAGATGGCTCAGTAGAATAAGCATTTGCCTGGCAAGCATAAGGGGTCTGAGTTCAATCCCCAGTTCCACAAAAAAAAAAAAAAAAAAAAAAAAAAAAAAAAAAAAAATCATAGAGCAGCCCAGGAAAGTGCAAGAGAGAGCAGGGACCTGATCTGTCCTTTCTAAACAAATATCCCTGCTATAATAAATTCATTCCCACAATAGCAATATTAATCTACTCATCAGGGTATAGGCTTCCTAGCTTGTGATTACACCATTTAGAGTCTGATTTTTGAAACATGATCTTGCTATGTAGTTCAGATGGACCCTAGACTCACTGTAGCCCATACTGGTCTTGAACTTGTGGTGATCCTCCTTTCTCAGCCTCCCAAGTGCTGAGATTACAGGTGAGTACCACTGGTTCCAGGCTATAGTCTCACTTCTTAATATTATTATAATGGCGATTAAGTTTCAGCATGAATTTAGGGGTGGACATTCAAACCATGGTAAACCTAAATCCACCATTTGTGATTTATAGAACTTCAAAGAGTCAATTGACTCTTTCAAGATAGTTTCTTCTTCTGCACATGACAATAATGACTTAAGAATCCCAAGGTTGTTCTGAAGGCTATATAAGACAATGTACATTGGGTAGGGCTGGAGTTATATATAGCTCAGAGTTAGAGCATTTAGCTAGCATGCAAGAGGGCCTGAGTATAGTCTCCAGTACCACAAAGCAATGATAGTGGTGATGTAATTAGGATGAAGATAATCATAGCAAGTGGACAAATGAAAAAGTGCCCAATGCGTAGTTGGTGCTCAATAATAATCTTGGACCAATTCTTCAACTCTGTGAATGTCTGCTATTAAAATGGAAGCTAAAGGAATTCCCTGTCACAAAGAACAAGTCAGCACTGCAGTCAAAGAAAGAAGAACTTCAAGGAGTAAGGGAATTTTGGCGATTCACTTTACCAACGTATAGGAAATCTTGCAAGCCTCCTCTGAGTGCTATGAGTGTTACCTTTCCATAGCTATGAAAAAAGAAAAAAAAAATCAATGTACAAGGAAAAAAGCCCAATTCTGGCTCTGGATTTCATCAGTTGATTCCCCTCTTTGGAGTGGGTTGCAAGGCAGAGAATCAGCATCCTGAACACATGACCGGGAATCGCTGGGGCCAGGGATCATGGCTGCTGGGGAAAAGGACTCAGTCGACTCCTCCCACGCATGGCCGCAGTAACCTAACTTTCTTCAGCTAGGCTGCACCTTTCAGAATAGCATCAGCTGAGACTCAGGCCTCCAACATTAAGGCTTTTGAAGGGTATTTAGGACCCAAATTAGAACATTATGAGGATGGAAATGTTTCTGAAGTCCAAACTCCAAATACAAATTTGTGCTTTTACACAAAAATAATGATCTGAATTGTGGTCAAGTTTATTCAGTAGATCAGATGTATTTACTTAGTTCAGTGTAGCGCAAAGACAGGGCCTTCACAGATAAATTTGTTGTGGTTGCAACGATAGTTCATAATTTCTTATTTTATTATTTTTTTCTGTGTTTTAGGGAAGGGTCTATAGGGTGTTCAAGGTCTCCCTACTAGACTGGACTCATAGTGATTCTCCTGTTTACAGCCTCCCAAGTGCTGGGATTACAGGTGTACACCATCATGCCTAATCTCGATCATCATCTCAGCACACCCCAGGGATGAGGTTGGCATGGCAGTCCCAGGGATCGAACCCCTGGCCCCTGCACCTGCTTGCAGGCACTTGAATCTACTGAGCTATTTGGCTGGCCATCCATGTCAGAGGTGCTGTGGAAAAAAGACATCCATGAATGAGTCCATTACAAAATAGTGGAAGAGGTTTGCTGGTTATAGTAAGCTATATCGTAAGAATGTGTACATTTGTATATGGTGTGCATACGTAGTTTGAAGAAGTTTAAATGACATTGTCTTATACTGAAAATTCCTAGAGGGCCTGTGAGATAGCTCAGCAGACTAAGCACCTGCTTAGGCAAGCACAGGGACTGGGGTTCGATCCTGACACCACATGTCCTGCCAGCCCAACTCCCAGGCTTGCTAAGCTGGCAACCAAGACCAGGCATGGTGGAGAACTACTGCAATCCTTGTGCTAGGAAGGCTGAGACAGGAGGGCCACTATGAGTTTGAGCTATACAGTGAGACCATGCACCGAATACATAAAATAAAAAAATTCCCAGGACATTAAAACCACAGATTATTCAAAGATATGTAGCTCCATATAAGGGAAGTGGCCAAACTCCAGCCATGCCCTCTGCCACCTAAGCAGTCCTCGGTTCTCACCCTGATCCACCATGTTAATTCTCCATACATAATGGCATTGAGACCTTTGTCAGGGGGGCTCGGGGAGAGGATAACAAGGATGGAGCCCTCGTGAACAACCAGACCAGACCAGCAAGCATCTCTTCCCTGGCCCAAATGATTCCTTCAATACTTTCTGGAGGGGCATCAGCTTTTTAAACATCCTCAGCTACAAAGAAATTTATAGTCTTTTTTTTTTTTTTTTTAATGAGTGCTCCCATATGTGGAAGGTTGCAGGTGTGTGCAAGGTATTGTCTCATACCTCGTGCATTTGCACAGGGTGGCAGACTGGGTTTGCATCTTCCATCTCCTTTCCTTTCCTTTTTTTTCCTCTTCCTTCTAATTTGAGTTTATAGGATCTCACTCCAGTGCTCAACAGCCTTTTTGGCCAGGGAACACTTGCTTCAATCCAACTTAAAACTCTTGTGCTATAATAGCAAGGAGGTTCTTTTTTATGCTACTATGTAGAGATTGAAGCACAGCTGGTCAATCTATTCTGTGTTAAAACCTTTCACGAACTTGAAAAATTATTATTAAATTTCTTCCCTGTCTTCATTTCTGGCTATAAAATAATCTCTACTCACTTACAGTAGCATTTTTATTCATGAGCTATTTTATCATTTGTTTTGCCCATGGACTCTACCTCTATTTCTTTTTTCTCTCTTAATGGAGTCCCTTACTTAATTATGAAGCTGGCCATTAAGGAAAATAATAACAGAGAAATATAACTGTGGTGACGGTCTTTGAACAGACCAGGATTTGAGTCTTTCCCCTGACTCTGATCTTTTTGGACACACTTTCAAATTACTGAACATTTGGGTCCTCTGGTATATGAAACACAGGGGTACTGGAGAACAGAGTGGCATACTAGACACAAACACTGGAAGTGCTTCATTCAGGAGCTAGGCAGCAAATAGGACAGAGCCCTTTCAGTTATACTCATTCCTTTACTATTTCATCCATAATAGTGACTTCCAGGGCCAGGGAGATGGCTCAGTGAAATAAGTGCTTCCTTGGCAAGTGCAAGGGCCTGAGTTCAATACCCAGTTCCACAAAAAAAAAAAAAAAAAAGTAACTTCCAAACACCCACCCATTTGTCTCTTTAGGGGATTGCCCTTGAACTGTCAAAGCAGAAGTGCCTGGATACTTGCATGGCCTTAGGGCAGCCCTTAGCAGGCACTGGAACAACTAGCTTCCTCCCAACCACCCACACTCTGAGGTTCACCCCCAAGAACTAAGCCAAGGCTTCCTAATATGGAACTTGGTCTGACACACAGCATACTTTGCTTAACTTCTTCCCTTTTCCTGTCCCAGTGCCCCATTCCCTTATCAATTTCTTCTGAGAGCACTTCCTTAGTAAATCACTTGAAAACAAATCTCCATCTCAGAATTTGCCCCAGGGTAAACAGTGTGACAATTACCAATAATCATTCTCACTTCCTCATAGTTCACGTTGCTAGAATACCTCAGTTTGAGAGATAATGCTGGTATTTTTCAGGTGGAAAAAGTCTTTGAAAAAATTCCTAATAGGGAAATTTCCTTAACTCTTGGCACCTTTAACAAACTATAGAGTGTAGTGAATTATTTATTGAATTACCAGGTAGAAAGAGAGGTTTCAGTCAGGATTCGTGGATGTTATAAAATCACTCACTGTTTCAAAATTGCCAGCAATCTAGAGACAGAGCTTTAAGAAGTTGGAATAATGTCTCTTACCTGAGTCACTCTGGAAAAGGAGACGGGAGAATCAGATACCCGAGGGACAAGCACAAACACAGTGAAGCCTGAGTGAAAAAAATTCGATATCTTATCTTCCAGGGCAGGTTAAGGACAAAACAATGACTCTTCCATAAATATCCATGGTCCTTTCTAGTCAGTTCTTTGAGTCATTCTGTATACAACATGAGAGTAAAAGAGCCTAGTTCACACAGAGATTTCAGAGCGACAGAGAGCCAGAATTCAAGTCTAGTCACTCCAGAGGGAGCTCATTTCAAGGCTTAAAATAAGGCCATTTTTCCTGTCATGTGCTTATTTCTTACTTTGTTTCTATTTCCCTCTCTTTACTCTTACATTGTCCAGAAATTAGTATGTCTACTGTCTCAGACTTTGAAAGCGAAATCAAGAAACCAACATTAATCAGTACATTTCATGATTACCATTAATCACTGTGTTCCTCTTCTCTCTCCTAAAGGGCTGTTCCTAGCCTACCTCGTACTTCATTGGCTCTAAGACACCCTCTTTTAAAGGACAATATTTTGGTTAGTACATACTCAAAAATGCAATACCAAAAATGTCAACCTACACTTTAATTATTTTAATATGGATTTGCCTATCTCAGATTTAACTAGAGTTCAAATTTTTCCAGTTTTAAAAAAAAGGGTATACAAATGAACAAACATTTTGTATCTGTATATTCAAAATAGTTAGGATATATATATACAGCTACATTCTCTTAATTCAATGAATAGAAAGATTTGTGGACAAGATTATCATGCCTACATCTTTTCTTTTGTTTTTTTGTTTTTTGTTTTTTGGGGGGTTTTTTGGCGAAACCAGGGACTGAACTCAGGCCCTTGCACTTGCTAGGGAAGTGCTTTTTCCACTGAGCCATCTCCCAGCCCCCTTATGTCTATATCTTGTACAATTAATAAGCACTAAGACAAAAATATGCAATGCATTAATTATTGAAACTGTCCTACTAATCAGTTTTGAAACTATCTCATCACCATTTGTTTCTCAATAAAATTATGTTTAAAAAAATTAAAAAATAAAAGGTTATACAGGCACACAAGGAAATAAATAAATAAATAAACGTTTCTAGTTTTGAAATTAATCTGACCATCTCCCACCATCTCTCTCTCTCTGCTTCTGCTAGTTCCCTTCCCAGCAGGCTCAATTTGGCCTTCAAAACCAAAGGGATAAGCTTTTGTTTTAGCTAAGAGTACCCGTCACTTGTGCATAATTGACTTCTCACCAAACCCACCCACACAATTACAATCCAATCCATTATTTTACATTGAGTTCTTAGGCTTTGTGGGTTTGTTTTCCCAAAAGCTAAAGAGTCATTTATTTGTTTTTCTCTGGCTCTTGCTCTTTCCAAGGCCACAGTATGATAAATACATAGAGAAGGTAAAGTGCCTGCACATACACACACTTTTTTTACAAGGCCTCTCTTCTCCGTTGTCATGGTTTCCATACAAGACTATCACCTATGCTAATACTATTCAAATAATGCTCTGTTTATTTGCTTATTTGTTTGTTTGCTTTAGAAGTCATATCATTGCAAGGCACAACATGGTGGTAGATGGAATTTAAAACTCTCTCCTTCAACATCTACTTCTCCAGCCTACTTTCAAAAGAATTGCTTACATTTGAAAACATGTCCTTGCATAGTGCATAGAGCTTGACGAGATGTCTTCAGATGACTTCAAAACTTGAGATCAACAAAAGCAAGCTCTCCTGAAGGTCACTGATGGATTCTACATTGTTGAGTGTAGTGGGTAACTCTCATCTGATAATTCTCATCTAATTTGACCTATCAGCAGCACATGACACAATGTCTCTCTGCCTTGAAATATGTTCTTGACAGGGCATCAGTTCCATTTTGGCCGCTCCTTGTCAGCGTCATGGTTGTTTTTGCCCTAAGTCCCAAGCCCCAACATTCTATATGGTTTGATCCCCCTGTTTTCAGTCTCCCCAGCCCTGGAATTACAGGTTTGCCACCTCACCTGGACTTGGTGGCCGGCTCAGCATGCCTGGGTATGGGGCCAGCATGGCATGTGGTGCTGGGGATTGGACTTGGTTGTTGCAGTTGACCAAGTAGGCACTTAGTCCACTGAGCTGTCTCACCAGCCCTCTTAATTTCCTGATTTTAAACACCATCTGTACGTTGATGATACAAAAATGTCCAACTTAGCCTCCCTCTGTGGCCAAAAACCATATATCTATATACTTACTTGATAGCTCCATGACAATACTTAAATAGACTTATGGAGACATGACTTAGCAAGGCAGGAGTTAGGGTTCTGTACAGCAATAAGGACAGTGGTCCCCAAAATAGAGTCAGGAAGCCTAAGATGGAGTCTGCTAAGTCATAACCTTCTGGAATCTTACAAAAACACCTGCCCGGGTCATGTGGCCATCAGGAACCTCCCTAGAGAATAATGAAGTAGGTTCCTGGCTCCAGAGCATTTGGTCCCTACACAGGCATTGTGTGAACACTACATGAAAGTGTATGATCTTCTATAGGATCGAGATCATATCATTTTTATACAACAGCCCAAGCTCCTTTCTCAACCCCTAAAGATCACTAGACAAAGAACCTTCTTGGGCATCCCAGTCAGGACTCCTCCCAGCTGGCAGTAGGTCTACTTTCATACCTTTATATCATTTAAATAAATCTGTTGGCATCCTACCACCCACAGTTTCATTCCTTGGCACCATAGGACATGACCCTGGTATTCCATGGTATCAGTCATGATTCCTGGTATCAGTGACACTTTTAACACATCTAAAAAATCAGAATCTAAATATCCCCCTCCTCACTGAAAAACTCTACTTCCTCAGCTCAACTCATCCTATCTCCAGTACTTCAGAGCAATATATTTGTGATGTCCTTAATTTCACTCTTATTCTAACAGCCATAATCAAATCCTAATGGTCATCACCATACCACCCAAAGTATACTTGATCTTGTCTGATCAAATCTTATTGTATTTCCTTCAAAATATCTCCAGAATTTGACTGTTGACCATCCCTTACACCAACATCTTATTCAGTCCTGTTGGGCTCATTTCAGTAGCCTTTTAATTGGTTGTCCTCTATCAGCTCTTGCACCTTTTCCATCTGTTCTCAGTCAACACAACAGCATGGTTCTGTTAAAATAGGTATAACGGTGACAACACTCTGTACAAAACTCTTCTGGGCACAGGCATGCTAGCATGTACCTGCCTATAATCTCAGTCTCTGAGAGGCCAAGCAGAAGGGTCACATGAGGGTTGAGCCCATTTGGTCAATTTAGTAATTTATGGAGACCATGTCTCAAAATAAAAGAGACAAAAGAGCTAGAGATGTAGTTCAGTGTGAAAGTCCTGAGTTCACTGTTCAATCCCTACTAACAACACATACACACACAAACTCACACACACACACACACACACACACACACACACAGCCTGCTGATGGCTTTCTAAATAACTTGAAGACCAGTGTTCTTTTCATGATTTACAAGGTCCTATGGGGTCTACATTTCTTTATATATGCAATGCCATCTCTTATAAATTCCCTCCTTTCACTGATTGCACTTTAGTAATCTACACTTTTCTCTACACTGCCATCCATGTCCCACTCCCATGGCTTTTATAGTTGCTATACTTTCTACCTGGACTGCTAAATCTCTAGATATTTGTACAGCTAAGTCTGCTGCATCCTCCAAGCCCTTAATCACAATCACATTGTCACGGAGGCTACCTTGGGTAACCTATCTAGAATTTCCTCTCTTCCCCTCATTTATTGCTTATTAGCCCTTCTCAGTGCCCTATTTCTTTTAATTTCCTTACTTATTTTGCTCATTTTTCATCTCACTTGCTAGAATATAAGATGAAAGAAGTAGAGGGTTTTTGCTTTGCTCAGTACTACATCTGCAGCACTCAGTACTAGATGCTCAGTACATCTCTCTTGAATGAGCACTGTTCAGCGATTACAGTCCTGCCCCACTGCATGTACCCCAAACAAACAGAAGATAGGCAAAGTAAGTGTTGTTCTGAAAGTGAATACAAGAGTAGTCATGGGAGGGTGAGGTCTGATGAGCCCAAAAGCAACACAAATTGTTACTCTAGAACACATGACCTTCCAACCTCAACACTGCTGCTGTCATGGGACGCATGCTGTTGATAACAAATAAGCTTTATCACTAGGCAGCTAAGAATTTATTTCATGCCAGAAGCCTCACTTAGCTCTCAACTTTCTTGAATAGTGGAGGCTTAGCAAACTTACTGTCCAGTAGTCATTATTTGAGGACTCACAATATTGTTATTTTCTTTAGGTACACATAAACTTGAAGTTTCTTGGTCTTAGTATATGGAAAAAAATATGAGTTTTGCTTTAAAATGGGTTTTTCATAAATTGATATATCCCACAGCTTGGAAATTCAGATCCCTCTGCCTGATTGCTCTATCCTTTGTTTCCTTATTTTCACAATTCTCCTCTTTGCCAACTTTTTTTTCTTCTTTTATGTTGTTATTATTATTTTTTAATTTGGAGGTACATAGCAGGAATCCTATATAGTTCACCTGATAGCAACAGAAAATTAGCCAAGGAGCAAAAAAGTACCTACCATTTTATTACTCAACAGAGACTAATTTAGACAACTTTGCAGAACTGTGGCATCTTCCCGTTTTGTTTGTTCAGTTGGTTGTTTGTTTTTCTGCTGCTCTGATTCCTTCATACCTATAACCAGGGGGGAAATTCCCTTCCTATATTGTATCACCTACAGGCATGGAGATACCTATAGGTACTTGTGTATGTGTTCTGCTGTTTGGGGGATTAGGAATATTACTATTAGGGTGTGGAAGATTTGTTTCATACAGGGAGTTATGTAGCATCTTCAGGGGATCTGAGACCTAGAAAACAGCAGTTCTATTCAAGGAAGACCATGTTACCAGGGAGCCCAGTTATCAATCAATGTACCACAAAAATTAAACCGTCTCTTATAACAGCAGTTGAAGCACTGTGGGCAATGAATTCTTAGGGGGTGGCAAAACAGATGAAATCCAGTCATCACATTTTACAACAGATCTGCTGCTTGATAAAGTGCAAGTGGAGAGCCGACTGTTCGCAATAAAGCCATTTCTAAGAATAAAATGAGTTTGTAAAAGATCCGTTTGAATTATTAACTCCAAAAAATGGCTGGAGAAGAAAACGGGTGCTGGTATCGCTGGCTTTTCTCCTCACATGTATGATTAGAACAAAGGGAGGCATGGGGAAGCAGGGGAAAGAAGTGAAAGCAAATTTCCCTCCGACATAAGGAGGCACATTTTCACGCAGTGCCTCATCCACACATGGAGAGGCCACCTACCAGGTAAAGAAAAACACTGCGGCCATTGTGAACACAAGCAGATGCTGGAGCAGGGGAAAACAACGCTTATTTCAACCAAATATCAACTCACTCCCTCTCTCTCTCTCTTTTCCCTCTCTCTCTTTTGTTTTTGCTTGCAAAGCATTCCTTTAATACCAAGTGGACGTTCCTACCCAGCCTTTACTCTGCGCCCTGTGGGTTTGCACTCCCTGCCCTCAGGGGCCCCCATCCAGATTTAATTTAAAACACAAGCGATGCTGGAGGTTACAAAGGAACCAAGGTGACCATTAATACCTGCTTGTTCTCAGGTTGCAGAGGATGAATCCATGTGAAAAGACAATGTTAATGTTTTCGAATTCAATATTTCTCACCACATTAATGATGTGGTTTGAAATCTTTCATCCGAAGCGAAATGTAGAAACATGTTAAACGGGTCACATCGGTCAATGCGCTCATCTGATTTTACAAGCATGTTTGCTTTATCTTGAGAGGAGACTCAGAGGTGCATTCTGACTCCAGAAAATAAGGCGCTTCTTTATGGAAGCATGTGCAATAAAGGAAACCCAACCTTAGTATGACTGCCACTGAAGATCCCAGAATATCATTTAGCTTTTCTCCTGTAGGAAGTGGCTCTCGGAACCCTTCCAAGCCTTCCTTAAATTCCTTCAGCAGAAAACCCTATCTTCTTTAGAGAATATAGATGGTGCTTCAGAGCTTGTGGCTCCCATTGGCAAGAACATTTGATAAATAATGTCAGCACCCACAGTGGGCTGAGACAGTGATTGAGACAGGGCATGGTGGCACACACCTGTAATCCCAGTGCTTGGGAGGCTGAAAACAGGAGGATCACTAGGAGTCTGAGCTGCGACATGAAACAATGAGTATAAAGTGAGGTGACTAATATTTAGGACCATTAAGAATTAAATTACTCTTCTATTAAAAAAAAAAAAATGGAAGTACAGTTTTCATCTCAGGTATTGCAGACCTGATTAGGGTACATTAAGAAAGACATAATAAAAGACCAAAGCAAATAAATAACAAAAACAAAAGGCATTCTATGGATGTGCTCAGCTTAAAGTCTGGTGACTAAGGGGCATATGCTCGAAGGTTATGAAATAACCATGGTAAACTGACTCGCTTACCAAATTCTAGATTAACAGAGTGCCTGAGAAAAGTAGTTTTTGGTTGCATTATTGCTACTGTTTATTGTTTTTCATGTTATAATTTGAGGAAATTGTTCATCTAGCCGGGTGAAGATCAGTCATCCAAAGCCGGTGTGGTCAATGGAGTTGTGTAGATGACCCAACGAAGACCGCACTCATTATATTTGTATTTATTAAGTGTGAACACTTTTTATAAATTGGCTCATTAATCCTCATTAAAACTGAGCAAAGTGGGTATTCATATTACCTTCCTGTTTCTAAGGCAGTGTAGGCTTAGAGACCTTAAGCAATGTGCTAGCGATCCTACAACTTGGTAATAAATACAGCCTGACTCCCCAGCAGCCTCCCAGTCAACCACACATTTCACAAATGTTACTTCAGTACCTACTGAGTGCAGGGTAAAGTACATGGCCCCTTTCTTAAAAAGTCCACAGATTGAGAAATAAATGAAAGATGGATGTGAATGCCTGCAGCCTAAAGAAGTGTGCCACAGCTATCCATCAGAGATGTTGGAATGTCCAAGGCAACTCCAGAATCCATCTAGGCAGTCCGAGGGAAGTGTGAGAAACAGAAGAGAATTTAGGAGGAGGGACCAATGTCATGGGAAGGGTAATTCCGAGGGAGCCAATAATAATGACAGTTCAAATCCTGGAAAAATAGAGTTCTCTGTAAGGAAAAATAAATAAACTCTTACACGATGCTAGGGTTTTGGCAATTACCATGTGCTATAAACAGAGAGGGTAGGTTAACTTTTAGGAAAAATATAAGAGGAGATTTTTTGGGTTTCTTAAGTAAACATTACCTATCTTCGGACCCAGCAATTCTTCCCCTAGGTATTTTCCTAAGATCAAGGAGAACACATGTCTACCAAAAAAAAAAAAGACTAGTATAAGAATGACCCTAGGGCCAGCCAGATAGTTCAGTGGATTAAAGAACCTGCTTAGGCAGACGCAGGGACCTGGGTTTGATTCCCTGCATGCCATGCCGGCCCTGCCCCCAGAGTGCACTGAGACAGTGATTGAGACTCGGGGTGGTGGCACACACGTGTAGGGCTTGGGAGGCTGAAAACAGGAGGGTCACAAGGAGTCCGATCTGTGTAATGAGACCTTGTAGGCCCTGTACTAAATACATTATTAAAACAAAACAAAACAAAGAAGAATGCCCCTAGTACTAAACTCTGAAATGCTTACGAGTTTATCAATAGGGAAATCACTAAACAATTATGCTATATTCATATGATGAGCTACAAGACAGCAATGAAAAAGAACAAATTATTTTTTAAAACCAAACACCATGGTGAGTAAGAAATACATTATACTGAGTGTGAGTAGCAAGGCACAAAGAGATTGAATGCTGTAGGATTCAGTTTATATTGAGTCCTGACTGGAAAACTGTTAAGGTGTAAATTGAATCAAGACCTGGTTAGTTCCAGAGGGACAGTGCAGGAATTTTCTGAGAATATCCATGAGGAGTTTGAGTTTTTCTGGGTATTGGTGAGGTTATATCTTGATGGATGTTATGGATGACATAGAGATGTGTTTTTGTCAAAATTCATTGAATATATTAGAGATATATGCATTCAACTGCACCTAAGTTTTATCTAGAAAAACAAGAGAGGAATGAAAAATATTGTGAAAGATTTTCATGATATCATACTAAGGGGCAAACTGTGCTCGTGTCTACTACTTACTTCATATCAAAAATCAAGATGTACCAATGGGTGTTTGTATGCTCAAGCACCTATATTAAAATATTCATTATAAAATTTATCGGGCAAAGTTATGAATATCCTCTCTATTTCTATTTTGTGGTTTTGCATGTTTGAAATTTTTCATTATAAAAATTGAGAAAATACACCTCAAAATAAGCTAGTAGTTTTTTATGCTCCCAGGGATTGAGCAATTCACACTAAGCTATATTCCTAGCTTTTCTTACTTTTTATTTTGCAGTATGGCCTTACTAGGTCACTAGGTTGCCAGGGTAGATTTGAACTTTATATCATCCTGCCTCAGCTTCCCTGAGTGCTGGGATTATAGATGTGTACCACTACACCCAGATTAATCCATATATTTAAAGGGGGAGATTTGATTATTTAAATTACCTGTACACTGAAGATACTTTGTGGTGAGTAAAACTGGGGTTAGCCTTGAAGTTACTTTTCTTTATTCAAGCACAGAAAAAGATAACCAAGAAGGAATATCATGGAAGAGCATACAGCCAAAGGAGATTGTCTGTATGAAGCAAGATGCATATCTTACCTGTATTTTAAAAATAATTTCACTATAGATTTAAGTGGGTTTTTAATTAAAAGAAAACCTGGAATGTATACAACTAGGACTTTGGAGTGTGACTACTTTCTTTGAGGGCACTGGAAATTTGTTAAATATATTTATTGCTTGTATAGAAAATGTGAAAAGACTGTGAAGGTTCCCAGAAGGAAGGAACCACAGATAATCCCATTCCTGAAAGAAAATCCCTATTAATAATCTGAGAAATTTATTTCCAGTCATTTCTTTTTCTATAATGTTAAATACCCTGCTTCAGTACAGTATTTCATGTAAATAAAAATTTTCAAAAATTATTTCTTTCAAGAATTTTAAGAGCCATATAATGTCATTTTAAATGAGTCTGTTGAGTTTTGCTATGGAAATATGGGCATGGAGTTTGTTTTAATTTTATTTTGATATAAGAATAACCTTTTAGGGGTCAGGGAGATAGCTCAGTATCTCTCGTTGTCTGCCTCAGCAGATTTGGTCCTGTGCAGGAGCCAGCAGACACCATCTGGGAAGAGGTGACTAATAAATGCTTGGGAATTTGCAAACTAGTTTGGTAACTTAAATTGGCTATACTGAAAATATTTACAGTGTAGAAATCAACAACAGGAGGATCCCTGCTATTCCGATCAGAGGGGTTTTTGTTTCTTGAAGACCAGCATACCTCAAAGGCAAAACTTTCTGATTTTTCTCCTGAATTCAAGACCACTTGTTACCAACTGCATTCAGGATATCTTCACTTGGTTCAAATTTATTAGGTTCTAAAGAGGAAGTATCATACAGGCTGGGGAAATGGCTCAGTGGAATAAGTGCTTCCCTGGTAAGGGCAAAGGCCTCAGTTCAATCCCCAGGTCTGTCAAAAATAAAAACAAAGAGAGAGAGAGAGAAAGCATCACACTTCCTTTTTTTAAAATTAATTTTATTGAAAAACAATTAACAATAACACCATTTCAAAACCAATTAGTAGGACAGTTTCAATAATTAATACATTGTATATTATTATATTTGTAATGATTAGTCATAGTACAAGATGCATACATGATATCTTGTCCAAACACTATTAGAACAAACCTTTCTTCAATACTCTGAGGTATATTGCTAGCTCTGTATTTTAAAAACAATGTGTATCTTTTCAAACACCAGCACTCAAACCTTACAACAACAGTTGACACCTTGCTCAGTAATAAACAAGCAGAAAAAGAAGATGGAGAATTATTCAAGCAGCATTAATTTCTCAACACAGTATGTCAGCCCTTGTAGTGAGCCCTTTACATACATTCCCACACATTTCTCCAGAAAAAGTATTAATTATATAAAGGAAAAACCAAAGTTCAAGGAAGTAATGCTATATACCCAGTTTTTATGGATAAGAAATTTTGGAACTATGATTTGATTCCAAGACCCTGTAATTACAAAGTCCTCACTTAAACAAATATGCCATATTTCTAACCACTCAGCTGTCAAATTCTGCTGTCGGGACTCTTTTTTAGGGAGGTATTATTTACATAAAAAGAGAAGTGCAAATCTCAAATGTACATTTACTGAATGCTGACAAATACATAGACTTGCATAACTAACAGCTCTATCTAGACAAAACGTTTCCATCATCCTCAACATCTTTCCTCTTCGGTTCTTCTAATCCATCCGCCCCTTATTACAGCCAATACACTGATATCACAATAAAATAATATTCTCAAAATGGTACGCTATTAAAGTAATATAAATCAGGTGACCTATAGGCCATAGAAATTGATTTCCCACATTTATTTCTTGAGATGGGGAAATTTAAGATGAAGGTACTAGCAAATACCATGTCTGGTAAAGGTTGGTTTAAGGCACAGATAAAACTTGCCTGGAGTGTCTCCCAGTAGAAGGCAAAGCACAAGACAGCTTTCAGGGACCTCTAAATTAGTACCTCAATAATAAGGGAGCTCTCCTCATGACCTACTAATCAATCTCTAATGGCCCACGTCCAAATAGTACCATGTTGGTGATTAAATTTCAACATTAGGTTTGGAAGAGACACAAATATTTATGTTATAGCAGACTGTTGTCATTTATTTCCTCACAGATGAATTTTATCTACCTCAGAACTTGATTATAAGGCGAGGCATAGTACACAGTCTTGTGGACAAACTTCCTAGCTCAGCACTTTGAGAATATTCCACATTGTTCATGAATACCAGTAATTTGTGTCTTATTTGTTCATTATACAAATAAATCAATGTTTGTCTGCTCTTACTGGTGGGCATTGGGTGGCTGGCTGCTAGGAAGAAGGGTGCTCTGGACATTCACTCATGCACCTGTCTTTTGGCTAACAGATGTCCACGTTTCTTTTGAGTGATACTTAAAAGCATAAGTCCTAGCGTAGATTAGGTTATCTACCTGAGAAATTTCCAGATTTATTCCCAAAATAGTTTTGTCATTTTATTTTATTTTATTTTATTCTATATTTTATTTATTTATTTTGGTGGTACCAGGGCTTGAATTCAGGACCTTACGCTTGCCAGGCAAGCACCTCTTCCACTGGACTATCTCCCCAGCCCCCAAGTTTTTGTCATTTTATAATGTCATTAGCAGTGCATGATGATTCTACTTGCTCCCTAACCTTAATGCACTTAGCATTTTCATTTTTTTTACATTAGCCATTTTAGTGCGTATGTAATAATAACCCATCAGTATTAATTTGTATTCCCGTAATGATGTATATAAGCCTAACTCAGGGATGTGTACTAGTGACTTTATAATCAGGCAAACACCTATGAACAAGACCCAGAAAATATTCATATGAAAAAAAAGCAAAAATAAATCTAGGGGTTTTGTAGAAATTAAAACATTAAGCACTGAATGAATGAATGAGACACACACAGAAATTATTATATGCATTCAAACTACTTGTACTAAGAATGTATAGACAACTCTTACAACTCAAGTGGAAAAAAATCCAACTGGAAAAAAATGAGCAAAAGACTTTAGCAGGTCTTTCATGGAAGAACACAGTAGACACAACTGCCAAACCACGTGAGAAAATGTCGCATAGCCCTTCATCCATATGTTTCTTTGGTGCCATACGTTTCTTGACACTTTGTGTAAGAGTAAGTTCCAACTCAGACTGTAAACAACCTAAAAGCAGAATAACCATCCGAGGCATCTTTAAACCTTCCAAATATCTACACACAGAGACACAAAAGAGTCAGAGGTCTTGCTTGTCCAGTGATTGATCTGATGAATTCATGTACATTTTAAGACCTTTTCAAAGATTATTAATATTGAAAACAATAAAGCAGTTACAATAGAGAAGTGCATAAAAAGGAAAAGAAAAGCAAGTAACATGAGAAATAGCCTAAGGAGGGGAGAAAGCCTTTCTCCAAGACAGATGAATGACATTTGCAATACTAGTGTAAAGTATGAAAGGATATGGGGTTTGCAGAGTAAAACGACAAAGATGATGTGGAAGGAGGCTTTCTAAAAATAAGATACCCACATTTTTTTTTTTTTTTTTTTTTTGCATGAGCAACCCTCCTCTGTGTTTTGCATCTACCAAAGCCCAGGGGAAGCTATCAGACCAAAACAGGAAGCCTCTCTTGCGCTCTCAAGACGGAAGTCGCTGCGACCTGCCCTGCATAACCAGCCGCGCATCCTGCTTGCCGGAAAACTCAGATCCCGTGTCGGAAATGACACTCGAGTGGCATCATTGCTGCATCACAGTTGTGTTTTCAAATTCCAGTGACATCACCTAGGAATTCCCAACACACCGTCCTTTCAACTTCCACGCGACATGTGCTCTCCAAAACAAAATTTGTTCTCTGAGTTATTTGTAAATGCCTTGTGCGAAACGTGCCCGTTTGTGAACTGCTGTTCAGAATAGCAACTCTGTAAGGAATTTTCTGAGCTAGAGAATTCCACGGATAATCTTCATAGTTATTTTAAAATTATAATACATACTTTGTTTCAGATGAGGACCCTAAGATTCAGTTATTCTCAGAGAAAAAAAAAATCCTGAATAGATTTCAAAGATTTTATTTCTGTTCCAAATTTAAAACTAATTTGTATAAAGCATTCTCGTGTAAAGAAAGACTTTTTTTTCTTTCTTGATAAGATACAAAGATGTCATTATTTTAAAACATGAAAATCCTGACCAAGAGAAGCAATTTTCCTGACTTTTTCTTCCTGAGATTCTCAGGAGAGAAGGAAGCCTTACTAAACACATCACATTTCATGACTACTACAGCAGTAAACAAGAACATTAGGGGTGTACTTTTAGGTGGGGGTCACATAGGGTCTAGGAACAGTAGGCAAAATAAGTTTTGAAAAGAGAGAGAACAATTAAAGGATTTCAAAAATGCTAAAAACATGGTATTACAGGGGAATATGTAGAACATAACTATAAACGATGTATGTGTTTATGGAATGAATTGATGAGAGTCAGAGAAAAGGAAACCTTAAGTGAAACTTGCTGTTTTGTTAGGAAAATCTTGGATTTGCTGTCATAAAACCAAAACAAAGCCTTTGGAGTCAGCTAGTTTATAAATAGGCACAATTCACATGCAGATTCATTCATTAATGAAATCCTAAAATAAGAAATATTACAAAATTAATCTGCTCCTATACTTCAATGCAATCTTAAACTCCAAAGACCCTTTGGGGTTAAACTAAGGATAATTCCTTTAATTCAAAAATAAAATTTGTCAATCAGAGATACAGTAGGTGGGTTTCACAGTGTGCATGCCACCCAGAAATTTTATGACTGAATCCAACTCCCCCATAATGCCCCTGATGGGAGGGTCAGTGCTCTTCCCTCTGATCCCTTGGACATGGATCCAAACTATGATCTTCCTCTTAGTTTCTTGGGTTTTGTGCCTCAGTGCTGGAGCTGCCCTTGTTCTCCTGAACACGGCGCTCCTATTTCTGCCCCTTGGTTCCACCACCTCCTCAGGCTTCTTCAGCTTTTGCCCTGTCACCAGATTTGAGGTGGGAATCACTCATAAAGCCCCTGACTCAAAGGGGCGGGGCTGATGTACAGTTGCTTATTTTGACGTACAGTTCTTGTTAGGGAAAATACAACTTTCAGGAATTCTTTTCAGAACCTCTTACAAGTGCTCGTTTTATGGAAAATATCTCCTGGAAACTAAGTAAAAGGAGAGAGCTGGCTTGGTAGACACCAAAAGAAGTCAGTGAATTAGTTGCTTGAAAGTTAAGCTGTTGGGGTCAGGGATATAGCTCAGAGGCATAAGTGCCTGCCTGGCAAGCACAAGGTCCTGAGTTCAATCCTGGTACCGGGGAGGGGGGGGGCGGGGGGGGGACAAAGAAAAAAGAAAGTCAAGCTGTTGACAAGGTAGAAACTAAGCACTGTCTGGGATCTCTTGCTCTTTTATAAGGACATAGCTGGACAAACTTTCTGGCTATTGATGAGAACTAAAAAGTGTAATCCATTCCTTGATACCTTGCTAAGGTTGGAAGATACAAAAATAATTGATACCAATCTAAATAATGCACATGAGTAAGAAGGTTTGAAATGACCTTTTATATCTCACAGTGAATGTGTAAATAGACTTTGCATAAAAGCAGAGTCGAAATATAAGAAAGATTTATAAAACAGTGGCAAACTATATTAAAAACGGCAGTCCTCCTACAATTTGCTTAATGAGAATTTTCTGTTTGACTTTAATGTTTGGATCTACTTGCTTTTCTAACAGTCCTGTTGGTGTGAAAATGGAGTACAAATATTTATAACTACTTGAGCAAAATATACCAGGATAATCAGCAGACCGTAAAAATGTTGACCACATTTGAGATGCTGCCTCAGAAGCATAGCTCTGCAGTTGCAGATAATCATCTCTAACACATGCATGTGCACGCTGGTGCATGTGCATTTTAACACCAGTTCTGAAGCCCTAGTAATGGGCATAAGGAGAGGAGGAGGCAGATACAGCAAAATGGCAGTCCCCTGAAACACTTTGGGTGAACCAACAGCCCTGAAATCTAACTTTTGGCACTTATTTTATTTTATTTTGCTACTCAGGATCAAACTCAAGATCTTGTGCTTGCCAGGCAGGTACTTACGCCACTTGAACTGTCTCCCCAGCACCCGAAGTCTAACTTCTAACTCAGTGAATAGCTGAAAAACAAAAAGAACAAAAAAATAACAACAAACTTGTGATCAGCAAAAAATAAATGGCCTAGTGCTCTAGAATGACATTAAGCCCAAAGCACCTTCATTCTAGCTGTCACAGTCTTTGTCCTTTCTGGTTGATGGTACAAGGCCTGTGGGTACATGCTGGGGACTCTCCTCATCTCCTTCGTTGCCCTGTCATGGAAACAGTGGCTGGAATTCTTCAACAAATGTAATGCATTCTTATAAAAGACAGACTCATGGCATAGTCTAACATCTGTCATATTTTTTAAATTCTCAAGTAAAGCCTGTCATTGAAAGGACTCCCCCCATTTATATATGCCCACATTCTAAGTTTGGCTTTTGGGACTTCCATAAAGCGCAGTCGATCGGAATAGTATTCCGTTTCTGAATCAGTGAATGGGTTGGCTGGGCTAGAAAGTCAGGCCTCAGCGTGTTATTTTTGTATTTTATTTTGCATCACAGTTTAGATTCTTTTTGTGACTACCTATCCATCTCCACTTTGAATTCTGCTGGATGGTGTAAAGCTTTTAAGCCCTTTCCCACTCAGTCTCTAAGATGCTTAGGTAAGCATCTTACATCCCCCACCACCACCCTGGGTTTTATTCATGCATAATTCTTCGGCACCCCAGGCAACAGTCTCTGAAACAGTTGTTGGGCTTTGTAAGGTTCCCAAACAATACCAAGGACTAGGAGATTATGGGCAACTTGGGAGCATCTCGAAGGATCTGGTGCCCGGGGTAATGTGTGTTGCTTGTTTAGTAAATTAGCACCTCGGAGAAAGATTGTCAAGGTGTGCCTGAGAGCGTGGAGCGCAAAAATCGGAAGCTTCTTCAATCTGTTTCAGCACTATCTGCTGCTCAGTCAGCGCTATCCAAATTTGAGACTCTGATTTAAAATTGATAACCTACATGACGCTTTTGGCCAGGGCTTACAGCATTCGAAGATACTGTCTGGAGGATGGCACCTGCAGCCCGTGATCTTTACAAGTTTTCAATGAAAACATGACTTCCCCGGGGAAAGAGGACCCAAATGCCTATCTTGTTTGTGTGTATTCTTTGCTTAGAATTTTCAGGTTCTTTACTTCTGAGGTAGATTTTCTAAATCTCATACTTTTTAAGTAAGCCCTTACTAACTCTTTCGGGATCTGAATATTTGATGCGAGTGAAAATGACCCTTGCATTATGGTGGTAATGATAATAGCCAGGCTGACTAGGGCACTGTCACAAGGCCAAACTATGTACATGCAGCAGGTCTTTGTCAGGATGCCACAACCTGGTACTATTTTCTGTATCCTACAAATAATAGAAACTGAGCCTGTACATGGATACGAATCTATCACCTTGTCACTGAAATGTGAGCTGTGACCTCTGTCACTCATTTAAGTGTACCTTGGAAAGGAGTTACGCTCTTTATAAATGTCATGTGATATTAGTATCATGGCTGCTGCAAGAGTCTGAATTTTACACTCCTCTTACCGCTACCATCTAAAAGGGGCAATGCTTTAAAGTGATATATCTGGTATGGCCGTCTGCAGGAGTTACTTAAGTGAGTGTAGTTGTACCTATTGGATACCATAATACTTCAAAACCAGTAGTTTGCAATTTCAAGAACACACAATATGAGACAACCTTACCAGAAGCTGCTCGTATCTATTTTTGAGTGTCAGAAGGAAGAGCTTGACAGAAAAAAAGCAAATAAAACAACTCCTTCAAGGCTGCAAAGGCCTGCCTTAGATACCTATACATCTCTGGTGCAGTTACAAAGAGAATGTTTGTATCCAAGAACCCTTCAAACTAAGTTCATTTATCTGCTCCTTCAAAGATACCTATAAGTTGAATTCTCTTTAAAAAAGAAAAAAGCCCATCTTGTTTCTGTGACACTAGAAGTTAAAGCCATCTGTTTCCATTATCCACTGGTATTATTCAGAAGTGAGCTAGTAACTGAAAGTCAGAAGTCAAGACCTCTGAAGCAGAAAACTACAAACAAAGTGTTCAGTACTTCAGAAACACAGATACGGCCTCCACAGATCTAACATCTCATAGTTGCAGGCTTATTGTTTCCTGATCTGTTTCTCTGAAATCATATGATTTGTCAGTCTTCTCTGAGAGAGAGGTAACGTCACTATCGAAACACAAGATCGCCTTTGGTAACAAGCGGGTAATTTGGGCAGCAAGAAGAAATTACAAGTTATCAATAATTGCTTTGTTAAGCAAACAGATTTTAGCCATTTCTCTGCAGTAAGATATTGCTTTCATGACATCAACCCTTTAGCTGAAAAAAAAAGGAATTAATCTGTTGTTGATGCAAGCAACAAAGTGATCTTAATTACATCTGTGGATTTGTGGTCTCATCCACAGATCAGGAGAACAATTTTGTTGATCTGAATGGATTCTTGACTTTTCAAGCATTCAGATTGACTCTTTCTCTCTCTCTCTCTCTCTCTCTCTCTCTCTCTCTCTCTCTCCCCCCAACATCTCTCAAAATTAGAAAAGAAACCTCAAGCCTGAGCTCATGTGATACACTTGTACTCAGAAATTCAAATTAAGTATCCTCACTGCCATCATTAATAAACACTGCTTCAGAGCATGAACACAATGGACAGCCTCTCTCAGTTGAGAAAGAATTAGGTAAAATACCTGTGATCACACACCTTCAGGACGGAACAGATGGGGTGCATTTGGGTGACAAAGGTGAAGAAGCAAGCTTGGTGACCATCCAAGCCCAGAACACGTTAAGACCTGAAATTGGAATATAAATTACAACTACAGGGCAAAGCTGGCTCCCATCCATTTCTATTTTTAAGGTTCTTATTAGAGAATGATAGAAAAACTGCCCTCGTATTCTCTTTTAGCACTTCCATTTTTTTCTGCCCTAAGAAAAACTAATTTATTGTTGCATACAGTTTTAACTTGTTTAATGTTATCACCATTTTGTCCTATTTTGCCTTAAATTGACTCTATTTTGTTATCAAAGGAAACTGAAAATTTCAGCCTTTCCCAAGGACAGTGTGGTGGGGAATACATGGGTTTTTTAACTTCTAGTGGTCTATATTGAAGGATACAGTTGGGAAAAATTACAGGGTTCGATGTAAATTATTATTCCTCCTTTACTGAAACAATGGCTTTGACCAAAGAATACACAGTTTCTCAGCTGTTAAAGAAGATAAGAAAGTCCTTAAAAGATTTCTAACAAAAGTAGCTAAAACACAGGATGTGTAGTGTGTGTGTGTGTGTGTGTGTGTGTGTGCATGTGTGTGTGTATGTGCACAGCTGCAGGTATACACAACTGTGCACTTCCCCTACCTTTGGAATATAAACCAGATTGAGAAGTAAAAATTAAAACAAATAAGCAAAGTCTCCACAGTGTAAGTGTTGTTTTCAGTTTGAATCTTAAAGGATGGCATTAAGTGGTACACAGTCTATCTGAAATGGTTTGCTCATAAATAATGAATGATAGAACGGCAGCTTCTGTACCAAAAATCCCTTTCCATCCAAAAGAAAATTTATGATCCTTTCAAAATTTTAAATCATTTCAGACTGTGTAAAAAAGAATACCTTTAGGTATTATTCTTGACCGAAATTCTCAGGCAACGTGCTAGAATTATATTCCATATGAGGCAGGGTAGTTCAACTTCAGCACATTTAGGATCAGATAATTTATTATTATGGATATTATTGCTAGGAATCATGGGATGTTTAGCACCTTTCTCGGTTTCTATCCACCAGATACTAATAGGAACCTCCAGTGCCACTTTGAGAATCAAACATGTCTCCAGTTGTTACCAAAATTCTCCTCCAACGATGGGGAGAAAAGCTCTTCAGTTTTGAAAATCACGAATATAATGAGTAATTGTGTTGTGTGATTGTGTTTTGAGGCAGGGGGAGGATGAAAAGGTTGAAGTTTTTTATTAAAGCAAATTACCAGAGAGATAATTTTTTTTATTTTTACAATGGAATTGTACATTAAAAGGAATGGCCGGAACATTTGGCATCACCTGTCAGAAGCGGTCAAGTATATCTCTCCTTTTCTAACACCTGGCCTTTACCTACAGAGGAACAGTGCCCCCCAAAAATGTACAAAGGTAGCATTGTAATCCCACCAAAGCTAGGCCTTTCAAGGCTTTGAGGCTACCAATTTGTTGTCTTCTGGTGCTTTCCTAAGGATCACCATGGCTTTCAAGGAGGCCAAAGGATCCCAAGCTAGAATGAGCACCAATTCTGGAGCAATCAGTGAAGCCACTTTGAACACATTGTTCACCTTGGACATTAATCTTGGAGGCTGATTCTACCTCATGAGTGAACCCAGGTAAAACTAGCAGAGGAAATACCCACCCAACGGAATCCCAAGAAATAGGAACTGTTGTGTTATGCCGCTACATTTTGCGGTTGTTTGCTACATAAGAGTGACTAATAAACAGGTGGCTCCTGGCTTGGACCCAAATTAGGTTGCTATCAACGGATTCCAATAGGAAATATGATTGGAGCAGATCCAGAGAGGTGAGCCACTCACAGTCAGTGTCACATAGACAAGTTTCCTTGTGTCCTTAGAGATTTCACTTAGCCTCCCAAGAGTGTATTTGTGGGACTGGCAAGAGAGCTCAGGGGACTAAAGTGCCTGCTTAGGCAAGCTTAGTAACCACAGGGACCAACGGTTGGATCTCCCGCACCACATGCTATGCCAGTCCTGCCCCCGGGGTGGGCTGAGCCAGCCAGAGTCCAGGCATAGTGGCCACACCTGTAATCCCAGTGCTGGGGAGGCTGAAAGCAGCAGGATCACAACCTGTCCAAGCTGCATAGTGAGACCCTGCAACAACCAAATACATTCTAATGAAAGAAAGAAAGAAAGAAAGAAAGAAAGAAAGAAAGAAGAAAAAAAGAAAGAAAGAAAGAAAGAAAGAAAGAAAGAAAGAAAGAAAGAAAGAAAGAAAGAAAGAAGGAAGGAAGGAAGGAAAGAAGGAAGGAAGGAAGGAAAGAAAGAAAGAAAGAAAGAAAGAAAGAAAGAAAGAAAGAAAGAAAGAAAGAAAGAAAGAAAAGGGAGTATATTTGTGAACATGTTTTTAACCTTTTGGAACCTCATTCAATTCAATTAGAAAAACATGTATTTATAGTATATCAATAATGTAAGAAGTACATAAAGAATACAGAGGAAAGGCTATGACTTTCTACATATTTTAAGGTAGATTAAAGTAGAATCTTAGCTATTATCATACAAAATAAAACACGAAGTCCTAGAAAACCATAAAAATATATATACTAAACAGGTGATTGGCATGGAGGTGTCACCCTGGATACACTAGAAGAATTTTCCCAGAATTTCCTTTTTGTTTTCCAGACTGCAGTTGATGAAAAAAAAAATTGCTTGAGGATTTTCAAATGTGGAGTTGAAGCCATAGCCATTATGGGTGATAGGTTATGGCCCTAGTATCAATTACTGAATTATTATGGTGGTCATCTGATCTGGCTGAAGCCCTTAAAACAACACCTTACTTTCCCACTAACCACTTCCTCCTTCCTCCCTCCAGCCCTGGACACAATTTCCGTTGACCTTTCCCGCCCCTGCAAGGGAGCCTCCAATCAGCTCCTTGTGCGTCACTACACCTGCCCCTCAGACTCCACCCCTGGCAAAAGTCCATAAAGTCTCAGGCTCTCTGTCTCAGGTCAAAGGATCTGCCCATCTCCCTGCCCTTGGTCCTCTCCACGTAGTTAGAGTTAATAAAGGCTTTTCCTCCTCCTATTTCTTCTTCTCTGCTGTGCCGCACCACCACCACCATTCCTGTTGCCTCTAAAACCTATCAGTGAGTTCTTTGTTTTGTTTTGTTTTTTTAATTTTAGGACAGGGTCTACAGAGTCTAGAGGGTCTGTAGGATCTCACAATGTAGACTGGACTCATAGTGATGCTCCTGTCTTCAGCCTCCCAAGCATTGGTATTATAGGTGCGTGCCACCACACCCAGTCTCAATCCCCCTCTCAGTGTGTCCCAGAGGTGGGGCTGGCTTGGCATGGTGGACAGAGGACCCCTGCTGCTGTACTTTGCCTAAGCAGGTGCTTTATTCTGCTGAGCTATCTGGCCGGCCCAAGAGACAAGGTCTTGAGATGGCCTTGAGCTCACTTTGTAGTCCAGACTGGTCTTGAACTCACAGCAATCCTCCTGACCCAGCCTCCGAAGGAATGGGCTTACAGGTGTGTGCTACCATATCCAGCCATAGCCATTATGTTCTGAGGACGTTCATGGTTCAATGTAGCAAGGACAGATCCAGCGAGCTGATGGCTTCCAGCTTGTCTTTGCTGTCCTTTATCATCAACCTTTGACCTGCCTTTCTTCCCCCCTGTTGAGTCACGAACAGCAGCCACTCGAGACCTACCGCTAGAGGAAGAAGTGATAACTGTCTGTGCATCTCCCTGCCAGTTCTACTTCCACAACCTTGGCATTTGGATGTGGCCAACCATCTGGACTTTCCTGTAGTGACTGGCTCTCTCAGATCAGTGGTCAGCAGGACAGGTTAGTGGTTTTTATGGGATCCTTCAATTCTTTCTTCTGGACTTCACCTCACCCATATTGCATATTCTGGATCCTGTATACCACTGTGCTCACAGTGGTTTTGCGTTGTTCCCATTTCAGCTCTGACAGGTAGCACAACCCAACAGTTCAGAGAACAGAGATGCTAAGGATTACATTTTGCTCTGGAATTCTATGTCACTATAGTATATTTTGGGGCTCCCATGCTAGTTTGATTTCTTAGCATCACTGACACTGGAAAACCTTCTTCCATTATCCTACACACATAATCCATGATGACTCCAGTCAAATGGGAGACCAGCTAAAAGAAAACATTGAAGTCACTCTTTCTCCTTATTTAAGACTTAGGAGGTGTTATTTATTTATGTATATATGTATGTATTTATTTTTCTATGTTTTATGGAAGGGTCCACTGGATGTTCAGAGTCTCACTACTAGATCGGACTCATAGTGATCTGCCTGTTTACAGCCTCCCAAGTGCTGGGATTACAGGCGCACGCCACCACTCCCGGTCTCAATTGTTGTTTCAGCAAGCCCCAGAGGTGGGGCCGGCAAGGCAGGCCCTGGGATCCAACGCCTGGGCCCTAAGCCTGCTTGCAGGAGCTTTAATAAGCTGAGCTATTTGGCAGGCCCTAGGAAGTGTTTTTTTTAAAAAATAGCAAGGAGGTTTAAGGCATTCTCTAAAAGACAAAGATCTAATAGGCAAATGCTGTACATAGGAACAGTAATCAGGAGTCTTTTTTAAATCAAAAGTAGGACAAAAATAACACTAGACATTTTGGTGAGACAAGAAAACATTTATGGCACTTGAAGAGAACTATATCTTAGAAATAATTTAAATGAGTTTCACTACCTGTCATAAATACCAAAAGAAAAACCAGAAAGATAATGTAACCTTGAGTGGCATAAACCCATAAAGAATAAAACAAATTTTGTAAGACCAATTGTACCAGGAAGAAATAAATGTGAGCTCTATGCCTGATAAAACTGAGCTTCAGACTTGTGAAAGTGTTAAGTGTGTAAAAGAAAACTACCATGTCCATCGTACATTCCATTGTGATTAGAAGGGATTTTCAAAGTACTAAAATGATGCTCGCAGATTACAATTCTGATATTTTACAGATATCTGATCAAGCACAGGTATTTTTTTTAAGCTTCGATGAATCAAGTCAAACAAATATATGCCACTAAATTTCACGTACCTTACTCCCTAAATGTTTAGTCGTGGGAAAATGCGATGAAAGAGCTAATAATTCTTCACCTCCAGACACCAG
>PVKA01004347.1:50000-100022 GCA_004027165.1 Ctenomys sociabilis
GAGAGAGGTGAATAAATTTGCCTTCAATTGTTTTCTTTCAAAAGTTTCCAAATGCCATATTTAAGGTATGAGTTTTCAGGTCCTTCCTTCCTTCCTTCCTTCCTTCCTTCCTTCCTTCCTTCCTTCCTTCCTTTCTTCCTTCCTTCCCTCCTTCCTCCCTCCCTTCTTTTCTTTGTTCTTCTTTTTATGTAATGGACATTAAACCCAAGCTCTTTCTACTAAACTACAGCTGTAGTTCCTTCACCCTCCTTTTCTGACACAAAGATTCATTCAACTACTAAATCATCCAGACTGCGTTCAAACTTGTAGGCATCCTACTTCTGCCTTTCAGAATTCTGGTATTATAGAAGTATAATATCTGTGTTTTTGATAGACCTGTCTTTTTTTTTTTTTAGAGAGGATTGCCTCCATCTTGGAATCTGAGAATAAGCATGAACTAATGTGCACAAATTAATATAAATTATTTTTGAAGATATAGTTAGTGCTGTGAAAAGAACTTTGGTATACTTTAGGACACATGCTGGGGTAATATGAATTAGAGGCTTTATGTAATTGAAAGGATTTGCTAATTTAAGTGAAAGATAAATCCAAATTTCTCTATGGGGGCTAGGGGAGATTGTTCAGTGGAATAAGCACTTCCCTGGCAAGCGCAAGGGCCTGAGTTCAATACCTGATTCTACCAAAATACAACAACAACAAAAAAAACAGATTTCCTTATGAAAACCAGTTTCCTTTTGTAGAATACATAATACGTAATATTTCATAATCATGTGTTACTATTTTACTTCCTTCACGCCTTCACTCAAGTGTTTCTTGCTCAGTGAGACCTCCTGTGAAGATCTGTTTAGAATTTAAAATTGATCACAAACTTAAATGAATACAACAATAAAAATTGTCTAAGGTAAACATGAAGAAGAGTTTACAGAACAGTCATATCATAGTTCACTTTGAGCCAAAATCAAGAAACTTATATTCATATGGTTTGAATTCACAAAGTAAGATGGGGTAGGCAATAAATATTTAAAGATTTAAAACTTCTGAATTTAGTTAAAATTACTGAACCACATTCCCAAGATCTCATGTTCTGGATTCATCTCAGAAGTATTTTTTCTAAAATTCACTCTGTCTACATCTTTCACATTTCAATATTTGCCTACAATTTTTAATTTGTTGTTTAATTATTATTGATTTTCAATAACGTTAATGAGTTAAAAAATTTAAAATTGAAATAGCTCACCCACTCTAATGACCCCCTCTACCTTGCTTTTTTTCTTTTCCTTTTGCTCTTCCAGGACACTTCTTTCAAAATATTCTGTTTTTCAAGTCCTTTTTTTTGGCAGAACCTGGGATTGAACTCAGGCTCTTGCGCTTGCCAGGGAAGCACTTATTCCACTAAGCCATCTCCCGGGCCCAAAATATTCTGTTTTTCATAACACTTCTTTCTAACTAGGTTACTATACATACTCATATACCATATAATATATTTATTGATTAGTTTGCTCCCCACACCCAAGGAACATAAATCCTTCCAGATAGGCACATGTTACCTGCTTGCTCAGTGGTAAGACCCAAGCATTAAGAACACTTACTGCTATGCAGCAAATAATAAATATGAACTTGGGCTGGGGAGATGGTTTGATAGTCTAAGGACCTGCCTGGCATGCTCAAGGACCCAAGTTCAATCCCCAGTACCACATGTTGGTCTGTCTCAGAACCAGGTGTGATAGTGCATGCCTGTATTAACTAGCACTGGGGAGGCTGAGACAGGAGGATCATAATGAGTCTGAGCTGCATACTGAGACTCTGTATCAAATAAATATATAAAAAGTATTTAAATAAATAAATACGAAGTGACTTTCCCTGAATTTATAGTTTTATAAAGTTTAAAATATTTTTAGAAAACCCACTTTATTGACATATAACTGTTGAATTAAGTATTATTTGACATCAATTCATGGTACCAATTCAAACCAATTCTTGAATTGCGTTGTAACATTCCAGGTTTTCAAATATATTCCTGTTAATATATCTGAAATCTCTGTGCATTATATTATATTTTGTTTCCCTGTTTATAGACTTAGACACATGTACCTGTGGGGAAATATACTTTCACAAAATATCTTAACATATCTCAGAAGTATAAAAAAGCTGAAAATCTGGGTTCATTTCAGAGTCAAAATGTGTTTTTTTTGGCCATGCGTGGTGGCACACCCCTGTAATTCCAGCACTCGGGAGACTGAGGCAGGCAAATCACTGTGAGTCTGAGGCCAGCCTTAGCTACATGGCAAATTTGAGGCTACTCTGAGCTGTTCAGCAAGATCCTATCTCAGAACTAGTTTTAAAATTTATTTTTAAATTAATTCCATTGGTGCACTTGAGTCATATGTAGTGATCAAATTCATCATAGGGAATTTGTACTTGTACATGGCATCTCTTGGTTTTTCTTAAATCCTCTACCCTATCTTTGATCTCTGAGTCCCCAAGATAGGCATCATGAGTGGGCTTTATTTTTATTTATTTTTATTTTTATTTTTTTTGCAGAACTGGGGATTGAACTCAGGCCCTTGCACTTGCCAGGGAAGCGCTTATTCCACTGAGCCATCTCCCTGGCCCCAAGCCAGGCATCATGGAGTGTATATGTAATCTCTGCACTTCTGGGAAGCAGAGGAAGGAGGATCACAGGTTCAGTCTAGGCAACAGGATGCCTGAGTGATCTAGTAACTCAGTCTCAATTTTCCAAAAAAAAAAAAAAAAAAGGTGGGGAGTGGGCTGGGATGCAGCTCAGTGTAACATCTTTAGATTTGATCCTCAGTACCAAGAACAAAGAAGGAAAAGAAGGAGAAGGAAGAAAAGAAGAAGGAGGAGAAAGGAGGGACAGGAGGAGGAAAATCATCTGAAAACCCTTACATTGTCTGACATTAGGAAACTTTTAAAAGAAAACAATTAAAAATGACTGCATCGTGCATTGCTTTATGCCCATTTCCTTAACAATATGACCTACCTCCTTTACTGATCTATCCTCTATATTACTTATTCATCCATTAAATTCTAATACCTACTGTATTCCTGGCTCTCCTACATAAGATATGTGCTCTGAAATCTACACAACATATAAGACAGGACTGCAGAACTCCAATGACACCATCTTGCTACAGTACATGTAAGAAAGGGTAGCCTAATAAGGTATGATACCAAACAATGTATATCCTGGTGGTTGTTGGATGAAGATGTAGGATAGACTGGCATTTTCAAAAGAAAGCACCCATCATAGAGGATTTGGGGGAATGCATGGGCTCCTCATCGAGTCTTCGATGATGCTGTAAAGGCACCAGCGATAAAGGTTCTCTTGAGCCCCAGCAGTCACCTCCTGAATGACTTCCTCTTCGCAGTGGTCCTTTTGCATCCTCCACTGTACTGACAAGACCATCTTCCCACCGCCTCAGTGTGTAGAAGATAAAAACCCAAATTCCTTCAGAAAGGTGACAGAAAGAGGAGGCCACAAGTTGCCTCTCAGACCATTCTCCACCAGTCCCTGTGTGCCCGGGAGGACAACTCTTGGTTTTGAAGATATTTGTAATGTGTTGTTTAGTGTGGAGCTCCATGCATGTTCTGTTCATTCAGGGACAAAGGTGAAACACAAACCCAATGAGCAAGGAGCAGATTCCAAATTTCAATGGGTGGAGTCAACTTTTAAAGTACCACCTACCTTTCCTTCCTTCTCTCTGTCTCTGTCTCTGTCTCTCTCTCAATCACACACACACACACACACACACACACACACAGTCAAGATCTATCTATTGCAGCACTTGGAAACAGGGAAAGCACCAATAGCAGATGATCTCAGCTGGAAATTGGAAGAAAATAATGAATATTGATATATAAATCCAGTAGAGTTGAGGACTCTATAGAATGCATGAAAGAGAAAGCATTCATAAACTTTTACGATGTTCAGCTTTTAGAAAGTTCTCAGTTTATTTTAAACTGAGACACAATTATGAACAGATTAGTGACCTGGAAGATGAAACAAATCATTTTTAACAATCAATCAAAAAAGGCAAAGATGTGGAAAGTGTGTAGAAGCAGGAAATAAAAAAGGATAGACTCAAATGTTTTAATTTCCATTTAATAATGATTACATAGAATAAAGAAGATGCGAGGTTAGGTAGGCATAATGGAAGCACAACAAAACCCTCCTAAACTGACAAAAAAAAGTGTAAATTATTCATTTGGAAGGACTATCAACTGCCAAATAAGAATGATCCCAACTTTGGGAAATTCAGAATTTAAAAATAAAGACTAAATCATAAAAGGTCCATAAAACTATGAAGAGTTTCCTGGAGCTTCAAAAGAATGAAATTAGAATGCAGCTGCATCACGTACAGAACTGGCTGTGAGAAGATGGTAGATAAATTTCTTCTCAGATTCTGAAACTAAAATATATTGAACGTATACACCAAGATCACCAATCATGTCTAAGGGCTAAAGGAAAACATTTGAAGACATAAAATAACTGATTTAAGTTCCATAAACCTTGTCTAAAGATTACTTGGTGTAGGAGTCAAAGAAAAAAACATGTATGATAAAGGGGAAAAAAATCAAAGAATAAAAATCAGTTAGAAAAGAAAGTCACTAAACTCTTGGTTCATTTTAAAAGATCATTATTAAATAAATAAGACATTTAAGGCAATTCTAGGATTTATTTTTCTAAAACTAATCAGTTTCTTAAAGTAACAAAGAGACACATAAAATAAGTGAAGGTTATGTTACATTTTCCCTTATATTAATATGCTGGCAAATCTAGACATTTAGAACTCAGAATCCTGGATTCTTGGATACAGGGGTCCATAACCTTGTTATAAATTCTTCTTTACCTTTATGCCCACTATAGTGGATTGGCGACTGATGGTGAACTTGAGTTGAACTAGAGTGGTGCTGTGCGTGAGATACCCCCTGAGGATCATTGCCAGCAGCATAAGAGGCAGAAGTGGAGAAGCTGTAGAGAGGCTGTTAGGGATGGTGTTTGAAGAAGGTGCTGGAGCTGCTGGCTTTCTTAGTCTATTCTGCTGGGTGACCGTGTCATGCTGCCTTTCCTTGGCTGCTCTCCCTGGAGGAGGAGAACACTGTCTCATTGTCACTGAGAATGAGTGTGGTTCATTTTGAGGGAGCTCTGATTCTCATCCTGAACGTCACTTCCTGGCTCTGTGGGAGGGGGGAAGGTGATGTATGGCTCAGCCTCCTGGAGAAGCTCGTCAGGTTTGCTTTCCTGATGGGACTCGGTTTTCCTCGTCACTGGAGATCAGGACGGTACTGTTGCTGACGATGGCCGTGGTACTTTGCGGGGAGCTCTGGTGCTTACCTTGAGTGCTGCTTCCTGACTCCAGATCAGATCTCTCAGCTGCTAGCACAGATCCTTCATCCCAATGGCATAGACCCTCTAGCTCCCACCACTGACCTTTGTGCCTTTCCAGCACAGATCCATGAAGTAGGCCTGTGTGAGATATTGTCATGGGCTTTAGGCCTCCAGTTGGACTTGAGAGGCACTGTCATGGGCTCTAGGTTTTCAGCTGGACATTATTGTGGGATGCTCCATGTCAAGATTTTCTCCAACAAAGCTTGTTTACTTGTTGACAAAGCACTGAGAGTTATGGCTTTGCAGAGAGAGGCAAAAAAGAATGTTTAAATCCCCTTCGCTCTCACTATCTTCCTTCCTCCTCTAAGTCCTCCTTCACCATTTTCAGTCATTGCTATTACTCATCTCATAGCTATGACATACCGATAGGACACAATATGGGCATGGTGATGCACACCTATAGCCCCAGTTTGAGAGATGGAGGCAGAAGTATTTCTAGTTTAAGACCAGACTGGGCAATTTAGTGCTATAGAAAATTCTGTCTCAAAACAAAAAAATAAGGAAAAGGGCTTGAAATCTAATAATTCTTTGTAAGGGCTCAGGTATAGCCCTCAATACTATTAGAGAAAAAGAGAGAGGGAGAGGAAGAGGGACAGGGACAGGGAGAGGACAGGGAAAGGGACAGGGAGAAGGACATGGGGAAGGGAGGGACAGGGGAGGAAGACAGAGAGGAACAGGGACAGGGAGAGGGGAGGGAGAGGGACAGAGAGAGGGAGATAGATCAATGAAATATACCTATCTGATTATCTGAGCTGGGAAACGAGAGCAGTGAAGAGCAGAGAAAAAATAGATCAACAATCTATAAAACCTGATATTGGAATGGAATGGTCAAGATGGGTGTAATGGCTTAAAAAGAGTACAATGCATTTTTTAAACTACTACTTTATAATACATGCACTTTGCAATCACCTTCCAGAGTGGCTATATGAATGTAACACAGCTTGCTTTCTTTTTAAATCCCCTTTTCTCGCACTGTCTTCCCTCCTCCTCTAAGTCCTCTTTCCCCATTTTCACTCACTGATATGACTCATCTCGTCTCAGGCTTATGACATACAGATATGGCACATAAAGCTTTCATTCCTTGGGGTCAGCTGATTCCTGTACCGTAAGTCCCCCACTTAATGAACAAGCTCCTTTCTGAAGAATGTTACCGAGTCAGATTCATCTGTAAGTCTGACACACGGAGTCCTAAACACCTCTGACACCAATGTACAAGTATATGTAAAACATAACAAAACTGGACATGTTCGCTGATCCTGTCTTTGGTTTTAGAATCATGCCAATGGTTGAATGATTCACGTCGCAAGAATGAGCAGCATCTCCCGTCTTATCATGCTGGCCCAATCTGTTCTTTTCCCTTTTTACTCATAGTTATTGCCTTGCAGTCCCTAGGAGCCCCCGTCCACCTCACGACGGCTGTTCCTCTTGCTTCCGGATAGCCTGGGCTGGCTGAGCCCCGCACCACCATGCAGAAGCACAGCTGGGACGATGTCCGGCCGACACACGCGCTTCTGCTGTGATTCCCTTGTATCTGTGAACGTGCATGCTGTGGGGTCCATTCATATCTGTGAAAGCTGGCAGCTCAAATGTTTGTGAACGGGATTTACTGTCCACAGTGTGTCTTAAGTCTACTCATTTCCCCTTTCTCTGCCCCTCTCCTTTCACATATGTCCCCTTGAAGCCTTCCTCATTTGCAAAGGATCTGCCCTCTTACACCATTCTATCCATCTTTTATTGTGCTTGGTTTATACTTCACCTCACTCCAATAAGAGATACTATATAGTAGTTAAGCTTGTGTACCTGATTTATTTCACTCAACATTATATTTTCCAGGTGCATCAATTTGCCTAAAAAATTTCTCAGATTTTCCCTTATTTAGAGCAGTATAGTATTCCATTGTATATAAATACCATTTTCTTTATTCAGTCATCCATTGATGTGTGTACGGGTTGCTTTCAGGACTTTGCTGTTAACTATAATGTATTTCTAGTATGGACAACTATGCAGCAATTTAAAGAACCAAGCTCATCAATATGCACTGTAATGCAAAACTCTCCTGGATGTATTGTTCAATTAACTAAGGAAAACAAGATACAGAGGGTTTTCTGTGTGTGTGCTTGTATGTGTGTGTGTGTATGCACACACACCTGTATATTCTACTACACAGTGTAACTGCAGGGAGAAAAACTTCTAATTATCATTTTGCTTTCCTATAATTTGAGATTTCTAAAATCACACTACAATTTTAAAAATATAATAAACTAAAGGCATTTCCATATTGGAAAAAAATCATGAATAACTGCATTATTTAGAGGTACTAATATTGAAATTTCTATTTGTTTTCATCTAATATTTTTGAAGCAGATTTTTTTACAAATGGAGTCACATTGTGTCACTGTTTTCAGTCAGCTTTTTCTACCTTTTTTTTGTAACACTAAATATTTCTCTAGTATCATTTTTAATGGCTGAATAGAGTCGGGTTGTTAAATATTTACATTTTATCTGATTCTTGTCTTTACCAAAAACATTTCCATAAAAATCTTGTAGTTATAATTCTGCAAACATTTACAGCTATCTTCTTAGCATGAAGATCCCAAAGTAAAAATACTGATTTAAAGGTGTTAGGCAAAATTTGGTGGCATTCAATCTATAAGGCCTTTCGTAAAGATTTGGAAAATGTACGCTCCCACCAACAGTATATGACAATCATTCTTTCCATCTATTTTTCCAACAATTAGAATATTGTTGTTTTAAATCTTAAAAATCTCTGTTAGTGTTGAGTTCCTAAATCTATATTTCACCAGAAAGTTATATATTTGTCTATTCCAAGTCTATACCAGATATAGGGCAGACACTGTAACTATCATGATTTTAATGCAATCAGTTTGCTTTTGTGGGATTAAAGATCAGGAAAATATTTGCATGCCTGTTACAAACTTTCTCCCTAAGTTTTCTTTCTTTGCTCATTGCATACGATAAAAGATGAAGGACTAGATTTTGAGAGGCCAGTTCTAACTGCCTCTAATGAGTAAAATTATTAAAATTTAAATATAACTTTAAAGCCTGTGCGTTGGACCTTTGTGCCATGGAATAAGGTCAAGTTCAAGCCCGTTATTTAAAAAGACTTCTCCCAGGGAGATCACCAAAGGAAACTTATTAACATTACATCTTTCTGATTTCTTTTCTTCTTTGTTCATTTTAAAAACACAGCTAATACGGACTGAAAGCTACTACTGACTCAAAGCAGAAAATAGTGATAGTTTATACTACACTGATGTAACCACCTTGATTGTGCTTCCAGGCAACTTTACTAGACATGATTATTAATGGAAATCAGTTACCTGTCTAAACAAAGCCTTTTTAAAAAACAACATAACAGCGCTATGTTAGAGATTTTATGTTTCCACCTTGCAACAAGACATTTAGAGTTTGTATGGTTGGAGTTGGGTTATTAAACATTAGACAGTTCCTGTATAAGTCAATGGTAAGTTTTCAGCCCGCAATATGGGCTGACACATTTCAATGCTAAACATTAAGATTACGAAAAGATTATTAAATTATTTTGAATTTTTAAAACTGTATCTTTTGAAAATATATTTGCTTACCATTACTATAGTTGTACTAAACACAAACCAATAAATCTACACGAATAACGGAGGTGACGATTACATATGATTTTGTGTTTAAAAACAGCCATACTCTTCAAATTAATTTTAATGACAGTGTTAACTTTTATTTTTCATTCTCATGTAAAAATTTCAAATATGATACAAAGCTCTGAAACGAGTAGCTGAAAGAGATCAAAGAGCATCAAAATCAGTTGAAACTCTGGTGTCTCAGCAGTTATCAAAGGAAATCATCAACTTTCAAGGCATTTGATATGTATTTATTTCATTAAAACCCACAGAGAAAGCAAAAAATGGGGGGGAAAGATGTGATAGTAAAACTCTGTTATTGCCCTGTAGTTTCACCCAGGATCTTAATAATCTGCTTATCTTATTTAAATATGATTTTTTAAAACTAAACTTATGATTTCCCTGCTATTTACTTCTATCAAAATATTAAGTTGGTGGTTTCTGTAAGCTTAACCCACTAGAGTAATGACATGTGCACAGATGGTGATGGACCCTGGGAAAATTTACCAAGGCAATGTGCAGAAACTTAGCTACAAACCTAGTGGAATCCTTACTCCCCTCAGTCAGGAGTATGAATGTCAGGTTTGGCAGATGAGAGAAACATCTGTGGGGAGAAGGACTCCTAACAGGGAGGGAGACTGCTATCTCTTCTCTGAGCCAAAGGAGACCTTCCATAAGATGTTTTAGGGTGATGGCCCTGGGGGTCCTTGTTATTGGAATACCCCAAAGAACTTTGTTGACTTCCACATAGGACAGCTACGAGGCTTGAGCAGCACAAAGGGAAGGGGTCCTTGTTGGTCCAGGAGGTAGTTACAAACCTAATAGAGAAGAACTATGAGACAGGGGAAGAATCAATAATGTGTGTATTATCAAGCCACTTAACACTGTGGGCAGAAATGATGCAGGAGTCCATGGAAATGGTGTGGAAAAGAGGTACATAGGGCCAGTGGTGGGGAAACCCTTGACCACCACCAGTGCTTCCAAATCAGCTGCCTTAGGACAAAAATCATTGAGTATACTTCCATAAGATGAACGTTGCAATGTTGTGAAAAGCACCAGTTTAACTACACAGAAAAATATTCAAAGAAGGAAAGTAATTTAAAGCTAGATGTAAGGGTGCTTGGAAGATAGTTCAGCAGTCTAAGTGCCTGCCTGGAAAAAACAAGGACCCGGGTTCAATCCCCATTACCACATGCCGTGCTGGCCCCCAGAACCCAAGGCACAGTGCAGGCCACTGAACCTGGGTGTGGTGGTACACATCTGTAATCCCAGCACTGGGGAGACTGAAACAGGAGGATCACTACAAGTCTGAGCTGCATAGTGAGACCCTGTACCAAATAAATAAGTAAATAAATAAAGATTTTTAAAAAAGTTTTTTAGAAAATCTAAATGTAGGGCTCCTCTCCGTCCTGTGACACAGGAATGACAGCCAGCGCAAGAAGTACCCATGACTCCAAGACTGGCTCCCCTGGAGGAATTCAGGTACCTGGCCCATCCCTCCACACTGTGGGCCCAGGCCACTGAGAAAACGACAGCCACACAGCAGGACCCAACTAGGATACACACAATGGACAGGGAAGACTAATGAGATGGGAACATCCAAAATACAAACCAACAGGTGGTAAGTTAGGTGAATCAACACTGTGCTTAGGATTAAAAACAAGAGATAGAACCAGGTAGGCAGGGCTGCCCTCCTTTAATATCATTTTATCTTTCTCTTCCCTTTCCTTTTGCCTCTTTTTTCTCAAAGTTTTTCTTTTTCTAGTTCTAATTCCACCCCACAAACTTAGAGACCAAGTTCAGATAAAACCTAGAATACTCCTTCATTCTTCCCTTTCTGTTTCCTTCTCTACTTTCCCAAACCCTGCATGAGTACCCTTGGTCTTGCCTTGCTTACAATTCCTTTGCAGTTATCTTGATCTTACACACTTTCCTCCCTAAATTGTCCCACCATAGGGGAAAGCCTTTCTCCTGAGGGGAAACACTTTACATACAAACTTCCAATTTACAATCTGTTCTGCTATGGTTTGTGTCTAGTTGTCCCCCCAAAACCTCATGCAGTCATGGGGTAGACTTCTAGAGTTTGTGATTAACTCATGATCCCCTGGGATTATGGGTATGAGTGCTGCTGGGATTATGGGTGTGAGTAGTACTCCCAGCCTGGGGCAAAGAGCCTGAATGCAACATAAGGGAGAAAGACTTGCACTCTGCAGCCATTGTTGCTTCTGCTCCTCCCATCTGCTCTCTGCTGTTTGCCACCACCATGAAATGTTGCTCTCTGCCATGTGCCTCTCTGCCTTGGAGCCAGCTGAGTAATGAACTGAAGCCTTCAGTAACTGTGAGCTAACAAATCCTTTCCTTCCTTCATTTTGAGTGTCAGGTATTTGTCCCAGCAATGAGAGAAGAGTAACTGAGACAGGTTCTTTTATGTACTATAGACTTTGCTCATATAGTCCAAAGTACATAAACAATAGTTACCACAGTTTGTTAAAATTGTGCTTGATGTTATCATTATTGCTAATTTCCCAGTTTAGCTAAGCTGTCCTATGTGTTGTAATCAGTTGTTCTCCTCAATAAAAATAATGAGGAGCTTCTGGGGAAAGAACATCACCAAAGCCCCACACCAAAAGCCTTGGAACTGAGCCAAACAGAGACAAACGTTCTACTCTTAATTAATTGGGAAAGAAGGATTTTTGGACAAACATAAACCAAGAAACTTGTACACACAGAAGATACTCCTGAAGAACAGACTTTTCCTAAAGAGGGCTTGATACTAGTAATATAGCTACCTACTACAGAACCCCACAAGGGTCATCACAGAAAAGAAAAGAAAAAAATTTTTGAAATAGAAAATGACAAGACAAAGAATCAAAATGCAATGTGAAACCTCCAGCCCATCCGGAACAAGTGCAGGAAATTGGAAGACGCACATCTGTAATTTCTGAAATGATAGCAACTGAAGTAAGCAAAAAACTCCATGAGGCTATAAAGGGAATCAGATCATAAGGAATCTTTCAGATGAAAAAAAAAATAACAACCATAATGAAACATATGTAAAGACATAGATCAAAACAGTAGAAGAAGAGAGGAAAATGATGGAAACCTTGAATGAACAATATAGTAAAGAATTGGAAAGGCATGAAACATATCCAGAGATTAAAAATTTTAAATTTCCTCCAAAGCTGACAAAACAAAAGATTGAACAAAACTGAAAATAGACATTCATTCCTTGAAGACAAGATGGCAGCCAGCAATTACGAGAGGAAAGATCATTTAAAAATAACAAGGAACAAAGAAATAACAATTCAAGAGCTGTAAGATGATGTAAAGAAAAAACATATAATTAAAAAGCAGGAGTTGGGCTGGCAAAATAGCTCATTGGACTAACCACCTGCTTTGGCAAGTGCAGGGACCAGGGTTCGATTCCCTGTCCCTCATGCCATGCTGGCCCCACCCCGAGGCACACTGAGCCAGCAACAGAGTCTGGGTGTGGTGGCTCACTCCTATAACTCTAGTCCTGGGGAGGCTGAAAACAGGAGGATCACTATGAATCCAAGTTGCATAGTGAGACCCTGTACCAAATACATAAAATGAAAAATAAATAAACAGCAGGAGTCAACACAAATAACAAAAAGCAGTTATTTGTAGAAATAATGGCAGACAATTTCCCAGGCATGGAAACAGAATCTGACATAAAAATAAATGAGGAATTTAGAACTCCAAACACCTATGACCAAAATAAGTCTACACCCAGACATATAATAATCAAAATCTCAGGAATTCCGTACAAAAATGGAATATTATAAACTGTTGGAGAAAAAATCAGATAACTTACAAAGGAAAGCCCATTCGAATCACAGCCATCTTCTCAACACAAACCCTCAAGTCAAGAAGAGCTTGGAATGAAGTATTTCAGGTCTGGAAAGAAAACAATTTGCAACCTAGATTGATGTACCCTGCAAAACCTTCTTTGAAAATCAGTGGAGAAATAAAATATTTCCATGACAAAGAACAACTCAAGTAATCCACGTATACTAAACCAATCCTACAAAAAAAAAAAAAAAATACTGAAAGATATTCTAGATAGAGATAAAATGACCCCAATTTCAAGGACAATATCAGAAAGAAACCACCAGGAAAGGAAAGCAAGTAAACAGAAGGGGTAAATGGGAAGCAACAGCAAGAAAATGATATTACAAAGATAAGACAATAGATTTGTCATAACCATTGATGTAAATGGCCTCCATGCACCAATCAAAATAAACAAACTGGTAGGATGGATCAAGAAACAAAATCCAATAATATGCTGTATGTAAGAAACACATTTAGCTAAACAAAACAAAACAAAATTTAAAAAATACCTTATAGACTGAAAGTCAAAAGACAAAAAAATAATTCTTCATTCAGAAGGAGCCCAGAAAAAATCAGGGCTCATTATACATTTTTAAGACAACTTCAAAACAAGAATGATGAAAAGAGATAAAGAAGGTCACTACATACTTCCTAGGGGAAAAAATTTCAAAAAGGAGAGATAACAATCACAAACAGGTATGCACCAAGTATGGGAACATGCTGTATAAGACAAATATTAGAGTTTTTTGCGTTTTTTTTTTCAGTACTGAGAACTGAACTCAGGACCCTGCACTTGCCAGGAAAGTACTTATTCTACTGAGCTATCTCCCCAGGCCCAAGACAAATATTAGGTGTGAAAACTTAAGTTGACAATAGCACAACTGTAATGGGAGACCTTAATACCCTGTTGTCACAAAGAAATCAGCTTGACAACAAGTCAACAAAGAAATAACTTGGTGGATATTTACGGAGTGTTCCACCAACAACATCAGAATACACATTCTCCCCAGCTGCATATGCGAGTTCTCTAAAATATATCATGTATTAGTGCATAGGATATGCTTAATGTGCAAAGGAACTGAAATTATCCCTTGAATCAGCTGACTACAGTGCAGTGAAATTGAAAATAAAAGAAGAAACAAAAAAAACCTCCATACACACATGAAAATTAAATGACAACTTCCTGAGCAACCAATGAGTTACAGATGAAATTAAAGAAGAAATTAAACCATATCTACAATTAAATAAAAATGCAAATACGACTTTCCAGACCCTGTAGACTTTAGTGAAAGCAATATTAAAAGGGAAACTCGTAGCACTGAATTGTCACATCAGGAAAACAGAAGGATCACAAAGAAACAACGAACTGCTGCACCCCAAGCATCTAGAAAAAAGAAAGCAAGTCAAGCCCAAAGAAGAAATGAAATTATAAACATCAGAGTAGAAAGTAACACAATAGAGACTCAGAAAACAGTATAAATTAATGAATTAATTAATGAATTAATGATTTGAAGAGTTGGTTCTTTAAACATAAAATTAATAAAGTCCTAGCCTACCTTATCAAAAAAGGAAAGAAAAAAATTCTCAAATTCTTGAACCGAGGAAAGAAAATAGTGAAATCATAGATTTTGTAAAATTCAGAAGATCATAAATACCTACTTCAAAAATCTTTACTCTCACAGGATGGAAACACAGAAGAAATAGATTCCTAGACATGTATGAATTTTCCAAGTTTTATGAAGATGATATAAAACTTCTGCACAACTCAATATCAGTTAATGAAACTGAAAAATGTAATTATAAACATATTAACAAAGAAAAGCCTAGGTCCTGATGGATTCACAGCTGAATTCTATATGAAATTTAGAGAATATCTAATACCAGTGCTCCTCAAACTCTTTAATGAAACTGAAAAGAACTGAATTCCCTCTAACTCACTCCTGGAAGAAAGTATTAACCTGATACCAAACCCAGAGAAACACCCAACCAAAAAAGAGAGAGAGAGAGAGAGAGAGAACTGTAGAACAATTTCCCTAATGAACATAGGTGCAAAATTCCTCAATAAATTAGTAGCAAACAGAATACAGGGAATCCTCAAGAAGATTACATACATGACCGAATGGAACTCTTCCCAAGGAGGCAGAAATGGTTCAATTTATGCAAATCAATAAATGTAATACAGCATAGAAACAGAGCCAATCACAAAAATCATGTGATAATTTGAACAGGTGCAGAAAATCTTTTGATAAAGTCCAACACTCATTCATGACAAAAACCCTGCAGAACATAGAAACAGATGGTCTTATCCTTAATCTGATAAAAGCCATTTATGACAAACTAATGACCCACTGACTGTGGAATGGATAAAGGAAAATGTGGAATTTTTATACCATGGAGTACAATTCAGCTATAAAGAGGATAAGCCCAAGGTTTTTACAGGTAAAAGAGTACAACTACAAACCATGCTTGTAAGTGAAGTATATCAGAGTCACATGTGTAAACATTGTTTTGTCTCCCTAAGAGAGTGGAAGAGTAAATATCTATTTATGTACAATAGATATTGTGAAAGGGGAAGAAATTGCTCAAAAGGAAAGAATAGGCATAGAGGAAAGGAGAGAAGAAGGACAAAGGACAATAACATATATACATACGACAGCTGAGAAATTGCACTACCAATTTCTATTAGTTCATTAAATGGAATGTTTGTGCTTATATTGTTTTATTGTTTTAGCTATTTTTTTTTCTTTCTTTTTGAACTCAGGACCTCTTGCTTGCCAGGTAGGCACTGTGCTGCTGAGTTGTATCCCTTGCCCCATTTGATCAATTTTCTATGTCTATTTCTTATATATACCGAGCAACTAATTTGAAGGTTGTAATACATAATATAATAATCATTGCTTATTTCCCTTTACCTTGTTTTGAAATTCTATAACATTATGAAGGGTTTATTTTTTTCTCTTTAAAATAAATAAAAAAGAAAGAGATACCCAATAGAAAAGCCAGGCAAGTCAAAGTGGTACTTCTAAATTTTCTTGTATGTATGTATGTGTTTGGTACAGGGTCTCATTATACAGCTTGCACTTGTAGTGATCGTCCTGTCTCAGCCTCCTCAGCACTGGGATTATAGGCGTGTGCAAAACCGCTCCTGGTTTTGGTGGCCAGCTCAGGGTGCCCAGGGTTCTGGGGCCAGCACTGCATTTGATAGCAGGGGTCGAATCTGGGTCCTTGTATTTGCCAGGCACTTAGACCACTGAGCTACCTCCCCTTCCACTTCTAAATTTTCTAGCAGCCTTTTCAAAGTAGCAAAATAGGTGAAGTTAATTTTAATAGTATCTTTCACTTGCCCCATATAAACCCAACAAATCACAGTTTAACATGTAACCAATGTAAAAATTATTCATGTGCTATTTTAAATTACTTGTATTTAATCTTTGAAACCAGATATGTGTCTTATATGTACAACTTGATTTGAACACTCACTTTTCATCTTTGTTTGAATTTAGATTTCATTAAATTTACAGTAGAAAAAGTTGGTTTCCATGGCCAAGGTTTTACCAAATACTGTTTTAAAAAGCTACCCAGCAACTGAAACAAGTATCATTTAAAAATTTACTTTAATTACATAAAATTAAATCAGATTTAAAATCCCATCATTTGGTGGCACCTGTCACAGTCAATGTGCTTGGTAGCCATATACGGCTCCTGTGCTGGGTGACACAGATGCAGTGCATGCCTCAGAGTCATTCCATCAGAGAGGGAACAAGACTGGACACCTGTCTGTGCCGTGGACTACTGGTAGTTAGTGGCCGTTTCCGAGGCCATTGGCAGCTGTGCACGTGACTGCCGTGCTTAGCCCAGAGAGAGCATCCTGCGGATGGACACAGGTGTTCCCAGTGAGGAGCTTCCATGCAGAAGCGAGTGCCAGGGAACGTGGCAGAGCCCTGCCAGTGTCTGCAGTACATAACCTCATTATTTCATATAATTCTCTTTTTCCAGCAAGTCTCTTCCCTTGATCTTTCAGAAGCATATGACAAATCAATCTTTGCTTTCTCTCTTTTTTTCTAAAATATATTTGGCTGTTACAGGGCCTACTACATATATCAGACTTATAGTGATCCTCTTGTTTTCAGCCCCTCTAGCACTGGGATTACAGGTGTGTGCCAGCATACCCTATCTCTGTGGCTGGCTCAGCCCACCCTGGCGGTGGGGCTGGCATGGCATGTGGTGCTGGGGATTGAACCTTGGTCCCTGCGGTTGCCTAAGCAGGGGCTTAGTCCACTGAGCTATCATGCTGGCAACTTAATCTTTGCTCTTAAATGCCTTCAAGGGCCAGCCAAATCGCTCAGTGGATTAAAGCACCTGCAAGCAGGCACAGGGGCCTAGAGTTCAATCCCAGGGCCTGACACACGGACTCCACCCCTCGGGCATGCTGAGACAGCGATTGAGACTAGGCATGGTGGCACACTTGTAATCCCAGCACTTGGGAGGCTGTGAACAGGTGGATCACTATGAGTCTGATCTAACAGTAAGACCCTGCACACCCTGTAGACACTTCCCTAAAATACAGAGGAAAAAAAAATATGTCTTCCATAACCAACTTTCATTGATGGCCTCTTTGGCAGAGGCCCTGGCTTACCTTGCAGTTTGTCACAATGGCAGCAACTCCTTTGCAGTTGATTCCCAGTAAGACACTCTGGTACAGTTTGGGGCTAGGATCCTTATTATGGGGCCAACACCACTCCGATCTCTACAATCAGGTCTAATTTGAAGTGGAAAGAATTAAATTCCAACTTAGAACCCTGTAAGACTTGACATTTAAATATCTCTACACCAGGTTGAGTTTAGAGCTTAATCCTCAGGTCCCAGTAATCATAAGATCCAGTCGAATTTCTGTCACAGCGTGGCTCTCTGATCGGTCTGATCTGTTCCCAGAGCCCGGCTTTACTAATGCCCTGAGTGCAGGCAGAGTGCAATCCAGCCAGCTAACTTCCCTGGTGACTGCCCTCCCTGACTACCCAAGTCTCCTCCAGGGAGCTTGTGGCTCTGCTCCTAGCCCTTTATTCCTCAGTCTTCTGCATTGTGCACTTTGCCCACAGCTCTCTGGGTTGTTTGAGGCCAAACCCTCTGGATAAAACTCCGATTTTCTCCCTCTCTTACCCAGCGACCTAACAGGAGGGGCTCAGTTAAGGACCCTGCCTCTACCACCCTATCCTATACGATTGCAGTTAACCAGCTCCAAAATAGGATAATGTCTGCCTTCAAGCCTAAATTAATGCATATAAGCTATTATTATTCCTCTAATTCATTCTGCACTATAAATTCAGATTCATTTCTTAAAATCCTGTACTTGACATGTCAAAATTTGCTAGAGAAATAATTCATAACTGTCCTAGATGGAGTCAGGTGCCAGGGAGACAAAAGAAGCCTATGACAATTTTCCTAGCTTCAAGTAGTTTTCAAGTGAATCTGAGAGGCAAGATTCATGTGCATGACACAGTTAGAAATAATAGAAAACAAAGATTCAAAGATTGGCAAATCTCTTCTGTAGGGGGCTAGCGTGTAAATATCAGTCACGGTTGGCCATGTACATATTCTCTGCTATATCGACCAGTGCTTTAGCATGAGTACACCTTACCCAGCTCACACGGGAGTCGCTTTTCCTTCCCAGCGACAGAATCACCCAACTTCTGCCCCTGCCCCAGGGCTCATGGATATCCCCTGAGCAGATACACTGGAGTTTGATTATTTATTTTATACACTATTAAAAGCTAGATTTTAACTGTCATTTCTGTACTTTGAAGGAAGAGGGAATGTTGGCATTCACTTTCATCTAATGAGTTACCTGAAAAACCAGTGCTTTAATTTTTAAAATAAGAAGATAAACATAGACGAGGACCTAGAGGATGATAATTTTATTTATTTATTTGTTTATTTATTTATTTATTTTTGGTGCCAGGGATCAAATTCAGGACCTTGCACTTTCCAGGCAGGTGCTTAAAGCATTAAGCTATCTCCCCAGCTCAGGATGATAATTTTAAATGTAGGGAGGAGGAGGAATGTCGAGATTTTTCAAAAGTCAGAAGGCTAAGGTTGCTCCAGAGACATTGGAGATTGACAACTTGCTCTGTATAGGTATTTTATATATATATATATATATATATATATATATATATATATATATATATATTTGAAATAATTTTACATTTACAGGTTTGTAAAGATAGTACAGAATTTCCATATACTCCACTCTACTTAGCTTCTTCTAATATCATCTTTTAGGACCATGGTGTAACTACCAAAGGTAAGAAATTAACATTGGTACAATATTATTAATTGAATTACAGATTTTATTCCAATGTTACCACCTTTTCACTAACATTCCTTTTCCTGTTTCTGTGTCCCATCCAGCATTCTACCCTGGTTTAGTTGTCCTCCTTAGTCTCCTTTTACTGCAGACAGTCCTGGTGTTTATTATTTTTCATGGCATTCTTTTAATTTTTTATTTATTTTTTTTTTTTTGTAGTGCTAGGGTCTCCAGCACTGAGACACATCCCCAGCCCTTCATAACATTCTTTTTTTTTTTTTTTGGCAGAGTCTCACTATGTACTTCAGGCTGGACTTGAATTTATAGGAGTCCTCCTGCCTCGGCCTCCAAGTACTGAGATCACAGGAATGCACCAGTATGCCCAGATAGAACATTCTTGATGAGTATCTGTCAAGTATTTAATAAAACACTCCACAGTTTGCATATGTTTGGTGTTTACTCATGATCTGAGCATGGGTATGACTAACAGGAAAGATTCCACAGAGGTGAGCTGCTCTCTGATTCATTGTATCAAGGCTTCATGTGAGTGGCTCTTGTTAAGGGTGCTGGCAACCTTGATTTCTTGGTTAAAAGTGGTAGCCATTGTGATTTTTAATTATTAGAAAGTTACTCAATTTCTCCTTTATTAAAAAAATTAGGGAGAAATACATTGAGGCTATCTCATGTCCATTTGTTGCATAAAATAATTGAAGCATGCATAGATTGATGTTTCCTATAAGAATTTCTACCAACGTTATGATGGTCTAATGCTGACTTTCTACTACTTCCTTTCCTTTTATACTTACAAACTGGAATTTCTTTGTGAGGAGTCATCTTTTCATGATTTTTTTTCAATTACTTATTTATACCAGTATAGATTTAGCTGCTTTTGTTTCATATTCCAGTACCTTATTTTGTTGCTGAGCTTGTTTTAGCTTTGGCTGCCCAGAGCGCTCTTGGGTTGGCTCTCCCCTTGTTGAGATGGGTGTATTTCCTTCTGTACCTCACCAGATACTGTAGGTTCATCTTGTGTTATCCCTGCCCTGGACCAAGACTCAATCATTTTTCCAATGAGTTCTATGGATTATTTATTTATTTATTTATATTTATTTTTTGCCTTTTTGAGACAGGATCTCACTATGCAATTCAGGCTGGCCTTAAACTCACTTTGTAGCTCAGGCTGGTCTCGAACTCACAACAATCCTCCAGCCTCAGCCTTCCGAGTGCTGGTATTACAGGCCTGTGCCACCATGCCCAGCTTCTATGAATTTTTTTAAACCACAGTGTTGCATAGTTGAAAACCCTTTACTCATATTGACAGGATAAGAACAGAATCCAAAGAAACTGCAAGGCCCTAAGGAGTTCAACCTTCAGACCTCAGAGAAGAGGTTTAAAGCTAATGAAAGAAAAAGGGAAGGAGCCATTGAAAGTATATGAGGAAGTGCAGAGAATGCTTTTGCAAAGTCAAGAGATGACAGCCTTCAGCTCTAACTTCAGGGTGACCTTGTGGGTTCTTCCGTGATCCCTGGTCACTTTTGTCTCACTAACTTCTCATCAGAAAAACAAGAACCTTCTACTCAGATGTCCTTATTACCCCAGGCAAACTAAATCCCTGACTGCCTGGACTTCTGTAAACAGCCAAAACTCATACTCAGCCTGCGGACTCTGGACTCTTTCTTTACCTCTCCAATTCAGTGCAAGATTTCTTTTCTCTTCTCCCATATACAGACCTCATTCACCTTTCCAAAGAGAGTGAAAGTTGCTCTTTCTTCTGTATTTTTTTTTTCCAACTGCAAGCTTGCTTTATTCTTTCCCTTTTCTTTTTTTCTTTTTTGGTGGAACCAGGGATTGAACTCAGGCCCTTGTACTTGCCAGGGAAGCACTTATTCCACTGAGTCACCTCCCCAGCCCCCTACTTTATTCCTTCCTTCTATAAATACTATGGTTCTTATCTTCTCAGTTTAGTATTTGGATCATATTCATGTTTTAAATTTTTCTGTTTGTTTCATATTATTTATTTCTCAGCAGCACTGCAACTCCTTCAGGTCAGAGACCATACTACATACTCTCTGATATGGTGAGCACTTAATAATATAAAAACTATTAAAAAGAAGTTATATATATATATATATATATATATATATATATATATATACACACATTTCAGTTTAGCATTCATATCAACAGATCAGCCACTATAGCTGCATACTGGGAAGATTCCAGGAGTTATCCTATCTGTGAGAGAATATTAAGACCTACTCCTTAAGATACTAAGTTGGAATAGCTAAGTAAATGGTTTATGACTTTGGTGGTATTCCAAGAAAATGTAACCCTGAGTCAGAGCAATTATTCCTCACCAGGAAATAATTCATCAGGATATTCACAGATTATCAATTAATTATGTCACTATAATATGTGACAGGACATTTTTGTCCTTTGTTTTAGAACAACCACCTGATCTATTTCTGTATGTTCAACTACTAGTTTTAAAATTATTACTGTAGAAAGCTATTGAATGTCAAAAAACAATGGAAGCACATTAATGGAATTCATTTTTACAAAACATCAGTTTTCCTTATTGAAAAAGTTGGGGGGCCAGGGATATGGTTTAGTAGAATAAACACTTCCCTTGCAAGTGCAAGGGTCTAAATTCAATCGCCAGTTCTGCCAAAAGAAAAAGAAAGAAAAGAAAAGAAAAAATGCAATACTTATTTGTTGAAAAGTCAAGAAGTTAGCTGGGTGTAGCGGCACTTGCCAGTAATCTCAGCACTCTGGAGTCTGAGGCAGGAGGGTCAGGGCCAGCCTGGTTACAAATGAGCTCAAAGCCAGACTGAACTGCATAGTGAGACCCTGTCTCCAAAATGAAAAAACAAAGAAAAGTCAAGAAGTTGTAGACAAGCCAAAAGAACTCCAATATTTAAAACAAGACATTGTTAATATGTATTTTATTATATACTATATGTATATACAAAATGTGTGTATACATATGTGTGTATGAAATGATTTTATACACATGGATTATTTTTTAACTTAGTTTTTAGGATGCATGTTTAGTATCTTCTTTTTAATTTTTTTTTTTTTTTTTTACCATATTTAGTACAGGGTCTACAGGGTTTCACTACACAGATTGGACTCAATGATCCTTCTGTTCTCAGTCTCCCAAATTCTGGGATTACAGGTGCATGCCACCACACCCAGTCTTGATCACCATCTCAATGCATGGCATGTGGTGTCAGGATCGAATCTCAGCCCCTGCATGCTGCCTAAGCAGTTGCTTTAGTCCACTGAGCTTCCGGCCGGCCTGTATCTTCTTACATTATTATTAATATTATTAAATATCTGTCTATTATTGATTATGTTAGTGAAAGGAATTTGAGCTAACATGTGTCACAACTTATTAAACTAGTTTTTATGCTTGAATATTAGAGTGTGTCCAAACTTTATCCAATATATGTTGTACTGAGATTAATTTCTTGTGCTTAATTTTGAACATACTCACAATTATTTCCTTAGTACAAATTCTTAAACCTGCACATCTATGCATGAAGAGTTTTATGCAAACTTTTAAATGACCATCATCCACCTTCCCATATATAGGTTGTGTTAATCTACTATCCAATCATTGGTGGTTGCAGTAATCTTGAAATAATGTATCATTTTGTATTTTCAAAGGAATCATAGAGTCCAATAAAGAATCTCTAAAAAGATAATAAAGTTATACTCACTTTTTTCTATCATACAAATGTCCTTTTCCCTGCAACTTTTATTACATTTTAGATCATTTGGTTGCTGGTATAAAAATGCAAAACAACACACATTATCTAGTGTGAGATGCAAAAAAAGCAAAAGGTCATCAGAAATAATTCACAAATCTCTGCAGCCCAAAGGTTGCAGTTATAACAATAATGGGGTTCATTAATCAGGTTCCTATTTATAAATGTCTTCCTTTTTATTTGTCAGTGTACTTTTAAGAACAGTTATTTTAAATAAGTTCTCCTGTTTTCTTTGTATTTTTAGTGCATTTAAGTTAGACATAATGTTTTATATTTCATCTGCGATTTGCCAATTTTTCTTTAAGAATCAAGACCAGGCAATATTGTCACATGCATAAACTTATGATTGAGAGATGGTTAGTACCTTTAAAATATGAGTAATGACTCTTCCCAATAAAAATGTGATCATTGGTTATTTATATTTATCAACAAACTCAACTTTACACAAAGAATTCAAAAGCATAATTTACATTTTAAATGACAGGATAACAGTTCAAATAACAGGCTAGCCCTATATTTTAAACAGACCAAGTCTAAGAAAAAGAAAAATTACAAATATGTAGACATATTAGCAATGCTTAAATTTCAAACTTGGTTTCATGGATTACTTGTTATTATTTGGGACATAAGTCTATACTTTAATGCCATGTATCCATATTGGGCTTATTTCATGTAAAACATCATGATAATTTAAAATTTTATGTTTAGTAATATTTCCTTCAAAATAAATATGAACTTGAGCACTTAAAAAAAATAAGTAACCAGCATGTGCCCTTTCTTATTTCTATAGGTAAAATCAGAACAACGTACATTAAGATAACATTCAAAAAATACATCCAGGCTGCAGCTGAGAGAAAGGAGCCCCTCATTATTAATAATATAAAAGGTACAGAAGAAAAATCAACCTATTTCATTTTCTACTTGTCTGATACCACTCACGGGTGACTGAATCCATCCTTTAAACTAATACTGTCATCTCAAAGGAGACGAAGATGGTACCACAGAAAGAAGAAATATTTTAGTGATTCCTGAATAGTTGTTAAGAAAGCCAAAGAGCTCCTAAGCTGTCTGTTTGGCAGCGGCCACAGCAAGAGGAAAAGCTCTTACGACACACAGCCGTGCCTGCATACGTAATTTTATTTTGTTGTCTGTAATATTAGTAGTATCTTCTGCAAGGTGGACGATATGGATTTGGTAAGACCAGTAATGTTGCTCCATAACCAATGAAATACAAAGTAAAAGTAATTACCAAAATTAGTTCTGCTCTTGGCAAGACCATCCCAATACAAATAAGTCACAATGTGAATAAATATAAGATTTCCAGAGCTATCAAAAGAGGACTGGGGGCTGGGGAGGTAGCTCAGTAGAATAAGCGCTTGCAGCTGCACAGTTTAAAGCTTTGGAAGCTTCAAATAATACAGACTAAACATACATATACTCATACTTGGTACTTTATTCTCTGCCTGTAATATTCTAAATTTGAATTTTTTTTCTAGCTTACAACTTTGTGATGTTTTTTTGTACTTTTAAGAGTGTGCATTGAAAAAATGATGTATTATTTTTCAGAGACCATAATCATTAGACACTTCTGCAGGAAGGAGTAGGTTCATATAAGCTACCACTCTGCAACTCAGTCATTCTGAGAGTATTAGTTCCTTCTTTATAGGAACTGTTGACTTTTCCTCTCTAGGAAAAGATACGACTATATCCAATGAGTTTTTAAAAATGTATTTAGTACAGGTTCTACAGGGTCTCATTACACAGATCAGACTTGTAGCGATCCTCTGTGTTTTTAGCCTCCCAAGCGCTGGGATTACAGGTGCGTGCCGCTCCGCCCAGTCTCAGTCACCCTCTCGGGATGCAATTGAGACTGGGCATAGAACGACAGGCTGGGGATCGAACCTGTAGCCCCTGCATCTTCCTAAGCAAGCGTTTTAATTTACTGAGCTATCTGGCCGGCCCAGTGATTCTTGTTAGGAGCTTAAAATTAAACTTCAAAAGCAGCTCCATTTAAATACAGCGAACGCCTGTAGCCCATCTTGGACTCTTCCAGTTCAGCATGAGAAAAAATGTCAGGTTTTGATGAATGTGTTTCATCTTCGCCAACTTGTTCATTTTGTGTTTGTCTTATGGAAAGACATACTGTTCATTTCCTGCGTTTTCAAACCTCTGACCAGGAAGTGCTTTCCTCTTGTTGCCTGTGTAGAGAGAAGAGGCGATGCCCTAAGAAGGAGTTCCCACTCTCAGAACCGCGGCGTGGCATCATCTTATACAGAACCAGAACACTGAGACCCATCCCAGACTTTCAGAGTCTGAATCTGCTTGGGACACAACCCTCCACCGATGCAGACACAAGTCAAAGTCTAAACAGCATCGTCTTATAGCAATCGTCATCTTCCGTGTTCAAGTGTTTTCTTCCTGCCTATCCTGTGTGGAAGAACACGTAGCTATGTGAACAGTGGCCCATTTTCAGAGACAAGAATTAGAGGTTGAGGCCTTTAGTTGGCTTTAATTCTACTTTTTGGGTATACAGCCATCTACATTTTCTGGAGATGTTCATCTTCACAAAGGGGGACTAGGCCTAGTACAGCAAGAACTGGAAAGAAAAAAAGGAAAGAAAGAATTAAGGTTCAGCCTAAACAGAACGTTTTCGTCTTTAGAAAGATTTTTGTCAAAAAAAAAAAAAAAAAAGTGAAAATCAAGATTTCTTATAAGGGCCTTTATTTTTATTTATTTACTCATTTATTTATTTATTTATTTAGCGGCACCAGGGATTGAAATTAGGATCTTGCACTTGTCAGGCAAGTGCTTATTCTACTGAGCTAGCTCCCCTACTAAGTGGCCCAGGCTGCCCTTGAACTTGCAATTCCCCTGCTTCAGCCTTCTCAGGAGACAGCATTACATGTGTGAGCCAGTGTGCCCCCAGTAAGGAACAAGAAAATGTTTCTACTATTCCTGTCTTTCCCTCTATGTAGATCTTTCATTTTTTCCCATAGGACAGATATTATGATTTTGGTTTTCTCTCTCTGCTCCTCACCTACAAATTCCCTGCTCTTGGCTGCTTTATGACATCTAGGCAGGTCTAGGGCAGTGATGATTTGGCAGTGATGATTTGTATCACTGAAAGCTCTAAAAAGTTCGCCGCCACTGGCATTGGGTGACAGGAGACCACTGGGCGAGAAGCTCATTTTCTCAACAACTACCTCGGGAAGGGGGTGGGTGAGGTACAGAAGCCCTTATGTGCAATGCCTGCCAAATCCTGTGATGTCAATACTCCCACCCTGACAGATTTCAAGCCACCAAAGTGATGTCACTGAAAGTAAAGTAGGGAAGAGAAGCACGGTGGTATACCACTACGTAGTATTTCCAAATGCACGGTGGTAAAATGTAGAACAATAAATGGGAAGTGATGATTTTTGAATGCTAATTAGCTCTATTTAAAGTATAATTTGTTTACATTTAAGTTTGTATCATTTAATGTTTAATAATGACTATGTTTAACACCTGGCAGGCAAAATTCCTGAGAAATGAATAATGAGTTAAAAGCGTAGTTCTGCATTCAGGGCTCCACAGCTTCCAGAACATTCTGTTCCTTTGGCCCAGCACCATATCCCACAGCACAGAGGTTTCACAGGGGACATAGAAAGCCATCCTGACTCATTTGCAGGAAGTGGAGGCCCAGGGTGTTCTCATTTCCCCATGAAGGATAAGGCTGATAGCCAGAGCTCCGAAGGAACAGAGGCCTTGGGATGTACTTGATACCAGTGGGAACGTTCAGGACATTAGCGGTAAGGGCCACCGTAGACCATCCCGAAAGATCAGATAAAGCTTGCTCACCACATTTCAGTGGTCCCAATTCCAAGGTGAAGATGAATGCAGAGGACCGTGCATGACTCACAGATGCCACCAGGATCCAAGACCCCACCACAGAACCAAATGCTCCACAGGTGCTAAGAAGAGGGAAGGAGGGATCGGAGACAGGCAGCGCTTTCCTGAATCCATCCATACCATCTCACTCAGCGTGGTCCAAGGATCAGTGACAGTTCCCAAACTGCAACTGGTCTGAGGTGAGACAAACATAGGTGGGACTTCACGTTCATAAATTTTATCTTTGATGCTGCCGTGCCTTCCTAGTATTTGACCCCTGGGCTTTTCTTGTTGAACAGGATACAGACCAGTTTGGGTGTGTTGAACTGGCAAGGTGAGTTGCTAGTGGCAGAAGCTAAACACTGGTCATGTGATAAAGGATTATGCACTTGGTGGATAAATGCCTGGAAAGACTGATGGGCTGGAGACCATTAATCTAAAAACGTTTTAAAGCCATCACCTTTGCATGGGAACTAAACTCTGATCAGTCTGAATTAGAAGTTCTCAAAGTGTGGGTTGTGGACCAACAAAAGCAGTTGTACCTGAAAACTTATTAGAAATGTAAATTCTAGGGCCCCACCCTACATGTACTAAATCAGGAACTCTAGAAGGGGGGTAGGCCCAGCAAGCTGTGTTTTAACAAGCCTTCCAAGTGACTCTGATGCATGTTCCAATTTAAGAACCATTAGATTAAATTTACCAAATTCTTAAAGTAAAAGAATTACATTCAAGGTAGAGGAAACTGAAACAGCATTACGTAAATTCTCCATTGTAAAAATGGAACCCCTGGAGAAGACGAGGAAAAGAAAAAGAAAGAAAATTAAACTTTGCACGTTTGACTCACACCCGTAAGTAAGGCAAGATGGTAAGGCTGAACACTTTCAGGAGGTCATTTTTTATTTATTTATTTATTTTTTCTTTACAAACTTACCCCTACTGCTTGTGGCTCCGTGTTTCCAGGCATAAACCACTTCCCAGCCCACATCAGACCAGAACTGGTATATATAAGGTCATGGTTTTAGTGACAGAGGAATAGATCTGTAACTTTAAAGTCACTACACATTGTTGGTCTCCCACTTTCTTTATATGCTGTGTGACCACTGCTATTGACAGTTCAGGAGGCCCACTCCTGGTTGACCCGTGTCATCCTCCCTTCTCTTTCTCTGCCTCCATTGTTCTCCATTCTTTGGTGCTTCTGCTCCCCTCAGCTCAGACTGGTATTATCTTAGAGTATTCTTGACCTTAGATTCTCTTTTCTCTCTGCCTGTGCTACAGTACCTGCCTGGGGGCTGCTAACCAGGGCTCACAGTATCTTCTAAGGTAGACATTCCCAAACTTTAAAGTACACAGCACAAATCCCTCAGAGATTACTAATATGTTCTCAGGTAATGCCACTTTTACTGGCCCACAGTCCACACTTTAATGTGCAGATTCTGATTGGGCAGATTTTGAGTAGGGCCTGTGTATCTGCATTTCTAACAAGATCACAGATGCATCATATGCTGACATTCGTATACAGTATTTTGACAGGCAAGCTTCAGAGCAGTGATTTTTCTACTTTTACCCATGCCTTGTATCCAGGTCTCAAAGGACAGCGGGCATGGTTTGGGGGTAACAAATTGTCCTAGTCTGAGGAGCACTGTCCTGCAATCTGTGTCACAGAACACTCCTTTCTGGAAGACTAACTTGATGTCTGTCATTCTATCAGTCCAAACTGGGCTCCAAAAGGTCTGAGTAGCCCAGATCTAACTTTCCTTGTGGTCCTGCCCATCTCCTTCCCACTGATATATTGTGCCTTTGCATCTTGACGCTCCTTTAAGGATAAATATTTCGCTTCAAACATTTCCTCTGGAAAACACCATCTCCTTCGGCAGATATATAGGTCTCAGACCTGAAGACAGAGCTGTGTTTTGTTCAGCTAGTACAACTGGTCCAATTTCAGAGCTGCCTGCTTGAATTGGTTTGGAAGGTTCTATTAAATGTTTCTTTACAGTTGGCCAAAACTAAGAGACATATACTTCCCTCTCTGCAGAGAGGTTAAGCCCACAGTTGACAGTTTATTATCATATTTTGACACAATCCTTCTTATCCTGCCTGGTCTCTGAAGACCAAATAGGTTCCCTAGTAATAGGAAGCAATGCCTCCTCTGCTTTACTTATGTGATTATGTGGATATTATTCAGAATAAATTTTTTTCAAATCTGTAGCTTGACATTACAGTGTGTTTTCTAATATTTCCAACTGCCCTTTCTGTGTTGAAATTAGAAAATCTTCAAGGCCCAACCTCTAGCTTCAGCATTCTAAAAACATTAACTCTGATTGTATCCATCCATAGTTGAAAGCATTAGCATGGAATTTAAAGCAGAAATCTTCCAAATCCCCCACACCAGAACATAGTGGGGGTTCTCAAGTGTTTGCTATATATCAGAATGACCCAGAGATATTGCTAAAAATGGATTGCTAGCTGGGTGTAGAAGTGCAAACCTGCAACCCCAGCACTTTGGGAGCCTGAAGCAGAGAGACAGCAAGTTCAAACTCAGCCTGGGCAACTTAGAGCCTTAGTGAGACTTTAGCTCAAAATAAAAAGTAAAGAAGCTGGGCACGTGACTTATCATGAAGACCATAGGTTTGATCTCTAGTGTGGAGAAAAAACAAAACAAAACCATAGGTAGTTGCTTCCACCTTGAGATTCAGATTCAGCACATCTCGGGTAGTGATGCAAGAGAATTTTGCATTTCTGACAAGTTTCTAGGTGACACTAATTTTGCTGATCCATGGGCCACAGTGACCAAATGGGACCCTTCCAGGTAGCTCCATTCTCAGTCCCGACTCCGTGCTCTAGTTCATGCTCCAACTTGGACACCCATCCCTAAAGTATGTCTTCTACCTCATGGCTTTGTTTTGTTCATTATTCACTTACTTGTGGATTCATTCAATCAGTGGTTCATTATTTTACCAACACTGTTTAAAGACCAAAGGCCATCACAAGGTTTATGGTAGAAGGAAGTAAAGAAAGGGATACCTTTATCATCTGGAGAGTGTGTCATTTCCATAGCACTTCCAGGTCTCCTATGATCTCCAGAGTCCTGGGAAGCTGACAGGGTAGGGTTATTTTATATTTCTCACAAGCAAAGAAACATATGGCCAGAGAGAAATTGCTCTTGTAGAGTATGGGGAGGGAGAGGCCAACTCATCATTCCAGGCCTGGCCAGTGTTTTCTCACCCAATCACCCAACTTCACTCTTTTCCGTTTGCTGTCCCAATTACACCTTTTCTCTAAAGACCCAATATTGGTTCCTCTATGAAACCTCCCCAGTAATGCTGGTGAGAATAACTTTTCCTGCTTACAATACTTCGTTTTTTTCTACCAACTTTAAAAAATAACAACACTTGCTATGGTACAGCTTCCTGGAGAATAGAACCAATACCTGAGTCTCTTTTCTATTCCTTTTGCACCATTCTGAGTTTACAACAGAGACCCAATCAAATTCTGAGAAATGAACGAAAAGAATGAAAGATGAAAATTTTCACTGTTTTTCTCTAAGTCATTTGTTTTATTCATAGATTACTTAATGAAGGGTATATTTAAAGATAAAAGCAGAATTTATGTTATTCCTTTTTCTGTCTTAAGCAAATGGACATGGTCAAGACTAGCATTGTGTTTACTGTGTACCAAATGTTTTATACTACTACACCTTCTCCTAATAACCTGTTAGATAAATAATAGCGAAACACTATGGTAGGTTCTAAAGCTCAGAACTATTTAGCAACTGAACACAGCTCAGACACTAAAAGCATGCTGAAGAGGGCAACCCCAACTCCACTTAACCTCATATGGCAACATGAAATCACAGCTAATTATATTCTGACAATAAGCATTTGCCCAGTATCTGCCAACATAAGCAATTAATTCATGTTCATGTGTGAATATAATTATAATAATCTTGAGAGCACCTTTTGGGAACGCTATTTCTCACCTTGTTACTACTGCTTATCGCTGATTCCCTGCTGGATGTCCAATCCTCTACTCCATTCTTTCCAGACAGGAAAAGAATTTAATTTCCTTATTCCCATGCTCTTTTTTTTCTGGTTCTTCATGTGACCACTGGTTATAAAATGTTGGCCTGAGACTTAGACGGTATATCTGTCTTAACAAGTGGAACTGTGTCATAACAGAACGTGCCTGTTAGAAAATACTGGGAAAGGTTGGGGGAGTACTTTGGAAGGCTATAGACACAACCCAAAATTCTTCCTCAATAATCTTCAAAGGACTAGAAAATTAAAGACAAATGGAACCCATAAGTCATAAGGCCACCTATCAAACGTTTACCATAGGATAGAACGGAGAACTGTTGGGGAGTTTAAGCAAAAAGACTTTGCCAGTAAATGTCAGAGAGATTTGAGAGGAGCAGTTTAGTACCAGACAGAAGAGGTAAACGGTGGACTTACCTAGGAGAATTCACAGGGAAGTTCTACGACCAAACATATCAGAGCAGAGAACCGCAACATTCTGGAAAACAAACACATGCACCAAGGTGACTACTCTCAACACACCTCTGAAATAATGTGTACCCCTTCCTCTTATAGGAGTTGTGATACTCGACCTGGTTAACACCTATTAGCATAGTTGGCAGGCCCTAGTACAAGGTCTTATTTTATTAGCCAATGAGACAGCTCATCGTAAATATCAGCATCTTTGCATTTTAAAAAACCTGTAATTTTTTACAATGTTAATAAACTAACTCCAAGTAGTGAAGAAATTCGATCAAAAGCTTTCAAAGGTTTTAGATCTGTCAGGTAGTGATTACAACAAAGTTGTAAAGCACTTTTTTTTTCAGTCCCCCTGGGAGGGTCAATTGAGAAAAAAAATAGACCTTTTTTCTTGTCCCACATTCATGCCTGTTTGCTCTGTGACTTTCTTCTCCATTTGATACTGGGACTTGCTTCCCCATTTGGAAAGGATTTTATCTGAGCAATGGTGCTTGTAATCTCACTGATTGACCATAGTTTTGTCCTGCCTCATGCCCACTTAAGCAAGTTTCCATGTTTTCTCCACCACCTTTGACCTACCTCACTGCATGGTTTTCCTCCACAAAAGTCCCTTGAAGAAACAGCTTCCTGGGGACCACCCGCTCCCGGACCCCTCCTGTCCCTCTTTCAGACAGGAGCTTTCTTTCCCTCAATAAATATATTCTGCTCAGAGAAAAAAAAAAAAAAAAGATCTGGAAGCTGATGAAAAGTGATGTAAAACCAATAGGTAGAAGTGGTGAAGTAGATATTTTCTCTATTTCACTACAGATGATGCAAATGCAGTACAGGTCTGAACGGGCAGCTTCAATCTCTTCATGTATGTGTGCTCAGATACAAGAGCAGAGAATCTGGCCTCCTTTTTTTTTTTTTTGAGACAGGGTCTCCCTGTGGGTTTCAGGCTGGCCTTGAACTCACTATGTAGCCCAGCCTGTCCTCAAACTCACAGTGATCCTCCTGCCTCAGCCTCCTGAGTGCTGGGATTATAGGAAAATACTACCACACCTGGCCTAGCTTAAGCTTCTTGAACATAAAAAAACAACAACAAAAAAAAATCACCTATTTGATTTCTATAACTACTTCTTAGAAAAGTTCAAAAGCAACACTTCAACCCAAGGTAGACTGGTTCCTAGAAACCTCTGTGCTGGAGAATTCATAGTAAGGATGAATTCAAATACATATATAGAAACAAAACTTAGGCGCATGCAGTGTCTCCCTGAGCACAGGCTGGGGTGTGTGTGTGTGTGTGTGTGTGTGTGTGTGTGTGTGGCATTTTGCCCTGTTGTCAAGGAGAGCCCAACCAATGAGGTGTGCTTATAAAACAGCAAGAACAACAACAACAGAATTCACACTTGCCTATTTTCAAAGTACCAGGCAATTTCTCTGCAAAAGCATAGATTGACTTCTCACAGTGAGTTTTCTTGGGCGCTTATCATCATGACCCCCAGTTTGACAGTATTTACTTAGAAACAAAAGTTCAACTACTGGCCCAAGGTGACATACCTAGTAGGTGACAGTGCAGGCAGTCTGCCTCCTGCCCCCTCTCGCTCTATGTACTCTTCTCCTTTTTAATGTATCATAATATATTTCTCCAATGTAAGAATTGCACAGTACTAAAATTATTTATTTATTTTATTTTATTTTTTGTATTTTAGGGAAGGGTCTACAGGGTGCTCAGGGTCTTGCTGCATAGATCGGATTCATAGTAATCCATCTGTTTACAGCCTCCCAAGAGCTGGGATTACAGGTGTGCATCACCATGCCCAATCTCAATTGCCACACTCCTGGGGTGGTTGGGCGGGGTGGGGGGGTGGGTGTTGTTTGAACCCTCCCCACCCCACCCCCGGGGCTCTATGCCTGCTTGCAGGCACTTTAATCTGCTGAACTATTTGGCAGTACTAAAATTTTGAGAAAAGGAGTAGAGAAAAATTTTAGTGTTACTAGCCTTAACCTAATAGTCGCTGAGAGTCTGTTAAGCTACATTCACATTTTGTACATAGTTTTCAATTTGTGGTTCTGATTTTGATCCCCCCTTGTACTTCCAGCTGTTAAAGGGTTTACAATGCTCGGTCGCAACACCTGCACAGTACTACATGGGCTGGGCATTCTGAGCTTACTCAGCAAGTGGAGCGCTGCTGGCTGTCTAGCTGCCCGCAATTGCCCAGAGCAGATCGAAGTATGTGTGGGGCCGGGCCGCGCATTCAGTCCTTGCTGCGATCCTCACAAGCTATATAATCTCGAGCAAATACTTGACCCCTCAGTGTTTTCATTTTTTCATCTGTAAAATGAGTGCAGTAATAGTAATTGCCACCCAGGGTTGTGGGGATTAACTGCATTAATTGAAATGAAGCACTTAAAACACTACCTGCAGCTAGCCATCATAATAATAAATAGCATGTTACTGGCCATCTTCATCCCCTCCTGATAGCACATTTCCAGAGAGAAGAGCACTTCTCTCTAGAAAAGCTCATGTACAGCATCTTTTGTTGGAATGATTGATTTGTATGGCTAAAGTATTTCCAAAATATTACTGTCTACAGTTGTACCCCAAAAGTTTTATAGGAATACGCCATTTCCCAATGCACTAGATTTTCTACTGCTTTGTTACTTAATCTTCCGGTTCACTGACAGGTTCTTTAACTGCTTCTAATGCATTCAATTTCCGTGTGTTTAACATAGTTACCATGAATCACGAAAACTTTCTTTTTATTGGACATCCTTAGTTTATTATTATCAGTATGTTAAAGTCTGTTTTCTGCTACCTCGGTCTCTTCCAGGTCTTTCTGGACATGTAAGCTTCCACTTGGATATGAAGCTAAAATGCCAAATGCCAAACATTACGTGGAAAACTGCAGGATAGCTTGAGCCTCTGAAGCGCTTATCTACATTTAAAAAGTTATGTACGATCTCTGAGGTTCCCTGCGTTCTGGGTTTTTCACCTCTCAAGTTTTCAGTTCACATACTTTTTACCAAAATCAGTTACAGTGCTTTATATACAGTGTTTTGTTGCCTATTAAAATCAGTTTCTTTTAAAAACCCATATTTAAGTGAAAAAGAACTTATTTAGGCATACTGCTGATTCACATCCATGTTTATATCTTTTAATATTATTCACATCCATGTTTATATCATTTAATATTTTACTAACAGTACATTGATTCATGTTTTCATTAATTTCTTTTTTTTTTATTTCAGGGAAGGATCTACAGGGTGTTCAGGATCTCACTACTAGATGGGACTCCTAATGATCTGCCTGTTTTCAGCCTCCCAAGAGTTGGGATTACAGGCGCGCACCACCACACCCAGTCTCAATCTCTGTCTCAGCATGCCCAGGGGGTGGAGCCTGCATGTCAGGTTCAGGGATCGAACCCCCAGCCTTTGCACCTGCTTGCAGGCACTTTAATCTGCTGAACTATTTAGCCAGCTCTTCATTAATTTCTTTCAGATTTCAAACTAAAAGTATTTTCCCAGTTCATGAGAGGTTGTATCTTTCTTCTCCTCTTTATAGGTCTTCCTTTTTGATCTGTTTTATTACATTGACCAGAGCTTTTAAAATACTATTAAGTTAGGGCCATTGGAATAAGCACTTGCCTGGCAAGCGCAAGGTCCTGAGTTCAATTCCTGGTACCATCAAAGAATAAAATATTGTTAAGTTAATTTATTGTGCCAAACCCACTATAGCAACTTCACAAATTTTAAACATAAATATTTCTAAAAACTTTACATCAATTATAAATATTAATAAGATAACTAGTATAAACTATTATCATGTTAAGGAAATATTTTCCTACTTATCATTTTATCAGGGACAGTTATTAAATTTTATTTAATGCTTTCAAAAATCTATAGGATTATTTCATTTTCTCCATTAATCTACTACTATTAAATATTTCATGTACTATAGGTGGTGTGTGTCTATAATCCCAGCACTTACGAAGCTGAAGCAGGAGGATAACAACTTTGAAACTCATTCTGGGCACACCAGTGACTTTTCAACAGTGAGTAAGTTACTTTTATTTGTTTATTTATTTATTTACTTGGTTGGTACCAGGTCTCACTATGCAGCTTGGACTCACTGGGGTCCTCCTGTCTCAGCATCCCCAGCTCTGGGATAACACGCGTGCCCTCCCACACCTGGTTTCAATGGGTGGCATGGTGGTGGGGATGGCATGGCATGCAGTACCTGGAATTAAACCTGAGTCCTTGTGCTTACCAGGTAGACCTTTAGACCGCTGAGCTATCTCCCCAACACTCTGTTTAAAACAAACAAAAAATTTTAATAGGTGGATGTACAATTTTGGGCAAATTGTCTGGTTTAAATCCTCAGCACTGAAAGAATAGAGAAGAGATGAAAGCTCATTAGTAGTTTCTAATTCTGTAAACTTATGCACTGGCTTCAATACATACTGTTTTTATTAGTACATTCTAGAATATAGAAATTATTTATGTTTACGGACATGAGATCATGTCTTGTTATTGTTCCCTCATTGGTCTTATACTACTAATGATTATAAAATAACCCTTTATGTTTACTATTGTTCAGCAAAACTTCTGCTTTACTTGATATTCAAATCACTATGTGATTTGGATGGGAAAATGTTAGGCTGAAAAAAATTCCTTGCCATTAAACTATGCCTCTGTGTCACCGTGACTCTTTTAAGCAACACTAAATCATCAGACTTTCATTTTAATTTAATCTAAGGACCTTCACATTTGAATAGGAAAATTTAATCCGTTTATACTTGTCATAATTTTTAAGCTTGATTAGACTTGTTTTATAATTTTTTTCGATAGGTCCTCAGTGTTTTCTTACCATGCTGTCTTTCACTGGACCATGTTTAGTTTAATTTTGTATTTTCTACAACTAATTTGGCTAGTGTCTGAATGAAATTGTACAGAATAATCCTAAAACACATTGTATCCAAAGCAACAACTACAACTTTGTTTTATTGCTCTTTTCTTTCTGCACTGTGAGGATTACGGACGATTAAAATTTTACAGCTTCCTTTTTGTTATATTGAAAAGACCCTGCTTTCTTAGTAAAAACTACCTAGCCTCCTTCAGCATCAATTCGTCATTCACTTGGATTTTATTTTATTTATTTATTTGTTTATTTATTTTTTTTGCAGTACTAGGGATCGAACTCAGCACCCTGCACTTGCCAGGCAAGCACTTAAGTCTACTGAGCCAGGGTCTCCCTATGCAGTTCAGGCTGGTAGCTCAGGCTGGTCTCGAACTCACCACAATCCTCCTGCCTCAGCCTTCCGAGTGCTGGGATTATAGGCATGCGCCACCACGCCCAGCATCTCTTAAAAACTTACCCATTATTTAATTTTATACTAACACACACACACACACACACACACACACACACACACACACATGCGCGTGCCATGATCTAGACATGTCTCCCTGCAATGTTTGCAGAAAGACTCATGGTTGTTTTCTTTTTCTTTCTTTCTTTCTTTCTTTCTTTCTTTTTTTTTTTTTTTTTTGTTTTTTAGGGATGGGTCTACAGGGTGTTCAGATCTCACTACTCAATCAGACTCGTAATGATCCTCCCGTTTACAGCCGCCCAAGAGCTGTGATTACAGGCGCCCGTGCACTATGCCCAGCCTCAATTGCTGTCTCAGCGTTCCCCGGGGGCGGGGCCGGCACATGAGGCCCAGGGTTCGAACTCCGGTCCCTACGCCTGCTTGCAGGTGCTTTAATCCACTGAGCTATTTAGCCAGCCCTACATTGCTTAATTTTGATCAACTGAAAATTCACAATTTCAATGCAGTTTTTACATATGGAGAGTCTCCTTCTGTTCTAAGTGTGACTTTTTCTTCTATCTGCTATATTTTTAGGAATTGTCTTATTCATACATTCAAGATACATTTACTTAATGCTAAAGTACTATGTGAAGCCTCCAGTTGGGAGGAACTACAATAATAAGATGCTTGTTGCCTTTAAGGAGTTTACATTTCAAGCTGGGATACCCATAATTAGAATATTCACTATATCTTTTATCCTTTTTCACTTATTTCTTTAGGTGTTTCCTTAGGTATTCCTTACAGGCAACTGTCAACCCCATTTTTTATTTCCACAAAACAAATTTCACCTACTATATTTTTTCATCAAGTCATGATCTATTATTTTTACATGTTCTTGTTTAACTAAAAATAATAAAAGTCTCTCCAATATGTTGTTATCATCAAATTCCTAAGAAAGGCCATACTATCAGAAGTTATTATAAAAACAATTATTTTAAGAGGGAGAGGGGTTAGGGGCTAAAGAGCTTCAAATGCACACTAATAAGATTTTTTTTTTTTTTTACTAAAGTAGTCTCCAGGATAAATGTGTTTTATATCACTAAATGCTTTTAATTCAAATTACAAGTAATAAATTTATCTATTAAAACCACTAAATTAGTTTTAAACATTACTGATTAAATAATGTAATACAATGTAAAGCACGAGCAATTCTTAGACAAGGAGTTTCTAGGACCATTAAATACATGATACTACGGTTTCTATCTATTCATGGTAAAGACTCACACTAATTGAGCAAGCTGCAATGACCTATCCTGGTCTGTCTATCATCTATCTATCTATCTATCTATCTATCTATCTATCTATCTATCTATCTACCTACCTATCTGGGGGCAATTTTATTTCAACACAAATAGTTCTAGTTCTAAACATGCCATCATTTAAAAACTATTGATAGCCAGTACAATCAATGCAAATGATTTATCTTGATGTACCTATAGTATTATCTCTAAATCCATCTATTAAAACTTCATATAGAAATTGAATTCTTTTAAGGAAGTAACTGCAGTTTTCGGTCTACTTCATGTATTGGCAAATTATCAATTGCTTGATTCAATCCCATGTGAGTCCAGAGGACAGGTGCTCCATGCTTTCCTGTAAGCGTGGTCATCTTGTAGGCTAGAACTAGAGAGCTAAGGAGAAAACAAAAAAGATCAAGCAAGATTTTTGTGGTGCTAACATCTTCCAACGTTGGTGCACAGCACGAAAGGAGGCATCTGAGGGAAGCTTTTGTAGTTGATGATTAAAATGTAGAAATGCCATCTGGCCACCAGCAACCTTTCCTCTGGTAACACAGGAAATTTCCAAAGCATGTTAGGGTCAGCAGTACAAAGGAACACAGCAGCATGTCAAACAGCAGTTTGAATCTTCATTGTTTCCAAAAACGAGATTACGCTTATTGCACATATTTATTGTTGTTGATACATAAAAATTACTTTTCAGACGGTTCTAAAGCTTTTTATGAAAGTAATTCAGTGGAAAAGTGTTCATAAACTGCACTTCGTTTGGCGTCTTTCAGAAATTCCCCAAATTGGAATCTTAAAATATGCTTATTGGGGATGAAAAGACAGATTAAAAGGAATTTTGTCAAGTAAGTCTGTTTTTTAATTCAATGAATGATTTTAAAAATTAGCTTCATTGTTTTTTAATTTACCATCTGTTAACTCAATAAATATGAGTTTTTAAAGTTAACCTAATTGTCTTAGAATTTGCTGGTTTTTGAAGTTGATTAAAGTTACTTAAATTAATTTTATTGTATATACAGACTAAAACAAAGCATGTCTGAATTTGTACGGATGTTAGCTAATAATTTACAAATAAATGTGCCAGCTTGTAAAATGAACCATTTATGTTTATGGCCCTTAAGAGATATTAGTCAATATGTAAATATGCAAAAAAGAGATGCTAATATTAGGTCATCAAAGAGTTAGCCTACCAACATCAAAACCAATATCCATTGGAAACTGTTACCAGGCATAAACCCTATCTCCTATCTATTGGAAATAAGGAGTGGAATGTAATTTCTTTTCATTCTACCTCCTCATCTATGAAAGTAACTACTATGTTTCTTTAAACACTGTCTTACTTCTGGCCACATTGTTGGATTAAGAGTGGGCACTGGGCCTAAGTGATAATCAGATTCTTCCCTGAGAACTGTGAAAGACAGAAAAAATGGTCCTTTCTCTAGGTGACCAGAATGACACATCCAGGCTCATGAACAGCTAGCAACCGCAATTCACTATGTGAACTGGGAGCTGGGCCATCAGGAAGAATAAAGGCAAAGATGAGGTATGCAAAGGACTGAATCCTGACGGACTTTGGACACTTCCATTCTTGAGGCCTTGCTGTGTTCTTGATATTGGATTGTATGCAAGGCCCCAAGATGTCTTCTCACTTTGGCTTAAGATCAGTTTTCAATGCTTAAAATGAAAATAAGTGCAAAAGGGAGGGCCAGGGAGATGGCTTAGTAGAATAAGTGCTTCCCTGGCAAGCACAAGGGCCTGAGTTGAATTCCTGGTTCTGCAAAAATAAATAAATAAATAAATAAATAAATAAATGCACAAGGAGCAAATCTTCATGGTGCTAATAACAATTTAATGATAAATTTCTAGGCTTCGCCTCTCACCTTGCTCACCCTGAGATAACATTTTGACTGGTAATTTGTCCATTTTTTAAAATTTATGGTTATTATTTTCTAGGGCTTATCTAAAAAAGTCTATCTCCAAATTACATTACATTTCCCTCTAAGCTTTATGGTTTTAGCTTCCGTTTAATTTTATAATCTACCACCGATTAACTGTTTGGTGTATGTAGGGTGTGAGGTAGGGAATCAAGCCCCGAACTCATGAATATCTATTTACCTAGCGTCACTTGATGAAAGCACCTTCTTCCACACATTGGGCTCCTTTGCTGAAGGTAAGAGTAGGGTGGGGAGGGAGATGTATAAAAGCCATTTGAAGTTAAACCAATGACTGACACTAAAGTGGAGAGGGGAAGTTTTTCTTTTTCTTATTAATGAGTTTAAGGAAGGGACAGTAGCTTCACTCAACAAAACAATGGGCTCCTAAGAATTTACTTGTTCCATAAATTCACTTGTAATGCACCTAACACACATCTGATAGTGACTCAGTGTTTGGTTCCACACTGTGATTCACTGTATCCCTTTCTGCTGTCTGCATAATGTGTATCCATTTATGCCCCAACTACTGAAAGGAACCCAGGCTGGGTTTGCACTTAGATTTGGTAGCCCGCATCTGGACAAGATTATTAAATGAAGCCAAACTAATGATCAGATTTCTTTGTCTCATTTCTTTGTGTCATAACTGGAGCTTTTGTTCTTTTCCATTGCAGATTACTTGATGAAGATGCTAAAACAATAATATTCTGATATGTTTGGGATAACCTCAAAGCAAGAGTGATTATCAAAACCCATTGACTGGAAAAACAAATCACAGATAACGTATGTGATACATTTTGTATGTATCATGAAGGTGATTTACATATACATAAAAATATTTAATATTTGCTCTGAAACATTATGGTAAAAAGATGAAACTACTGGCTCACAGACTGTGATTATTTTAGAAACTTTCTAGACTCTGACTGATTCCCTTGATGCCTAAAGATCTCAGATATTGGTATACTTATATTTTTGTAATTGCATTTTGGGCCATTCTCATGTAAGTTTTTTTTTTTTCAAAAATGGAGATTTGTAGTGTGCCAGTTTCTGGAAAGTTTTACCTCGTGTTTTCCTGAAAAGTCGCCCCTTGTTCACATGTAGCCTGCATGTCTTGAGTATGGGGTCATATTAAATTCAAGGGTGGGCATTTAACTCAAGGTTGCAGAGTTATAGAATCACAGCTGCTGACCATGGTGATGTGCACAGGTATATATACATGACACAATATTAGGCAATCATAATGAACCGTAGTTCTTTAGCTGGAAAAACAGAAATGCTTGAGTGTTGGTGTTTCCATATCAGAAGAATGCATGCTGGGAGAAAAACCAGACCAAGAACGAAGCTCTTAAGAATGAAGTTGCGCCGGGCGTGGTGGCGCATGCCTGTAATCCCAGCACTGGGGAGGCTGAGGCAGGAGGATTGTTGTGAGTTCAAGACCAGCCTGAGCTACAAAGTGAGCTTAAGGCCAGCTTGAATTGCATAGTGAGACCCTGTCTCAAAAAGACAAAAAAAAAAAAAAAAAGAATGAAGTTGACAGGGCCAGAAAGATAGGTCAGCAGATTAAAGCACCTGCTTAGGCAGACACAGGGACTGGGGATCAATCTCTGGCCTACCATACCAACCCTGTGCCTGGAACACACTGAGACAGAGATTGAAACTGGGTGTGTCTTTGCACATGCCTGTAATCCCAGCGCTTGGGAGGCTGAAAACAGGAGGATCACCATGAGTCCAATCTACTTAGTGAGACCCTGTACTAAAATACAAAAAATAATAATAAATAAAAAATAAAGTTTTCAAAGGTAACCCAGACTAAAAATAAAGTTAAAACAGAAGTCAGCACAAACAAAATAGAACCAGAAAAAGGACTGGTAACATTGTTTAAGCAGCTAGACCCAAGTATGCTTAACTGGTCCTTATGTAGCATTTTCCAACTTATGTGGGGAAAGAGAAGACAGGAGGAACAAAAACTAAACTAGTAAATAACACTTTCTTTTTAAAGTTGGATGTTTGCCCCCTTTACTCTGTCTTCCAAACCCACTGGTGGATCGTATCTCATTCTACTGAATCTAAACCTCTGGGTATGTATCAAGGAACATGCATTTTCAAAAAGCAGTCTGCTTAAACATTACATAGAGTAAAACTTGATATCTGATCCAATTCATTTGACAGCTGAGCAAACTGAAACTAAGAGTCTTGCAAGATCACTCACCCCCATCCACTTAGGCCTGTGTGCATGAGCAATGGACAGAATAGAAATCTTTCCCCTCGCGGGCCTCCCTATCTAGCTACACAGAGGACTGGGTTTAGCACCTCTCTTCTCGATGACCTGATGTCTCTAAATTCACTCTCTAATAGCTTTCTTCCTCACTGCAATACGTTTTTGGTGTAAAATGGGGAAAACAGCAGAAGGAATTAAATGCAATACCCACCTACCTCCCATTTTCAAGCAGCCAAGACACTTGTTTTTGTTAAAAATTCATGTAAAATGTTACATTCCATTTCCTTACATATGTGTCTCAATAGAGGGGGGGAAACTTCTTGTAAAATTTTTAAGTAAAAAATAAATATTCCAGAAATAAAGGCCATCATGATTACCTATCTGATTTGTGCACCCCTGTATACCAACTCATCCAGGGAGCATTTACTTCTCACCAACACCTATCACATTTATTGTTCTATTCTTATGTCCTACAAGTCTTTTATATTAGAATAATAGTGACAAACATAACATCAATAACAAAAGGAACAACTGCTAGTCTTTACTGAGTACCAACTCTATGTGCAGCAAGCATCATATATTTACCAACTTTAGGGTACTATTATTACCCTAACCATGGGGATGAAGAAAGTGATATATAAAGAAATAAGGAGACTCACTCCAGGTCACGGAGATACTAACTAGTTGAACTAGGATCTGGATCCCGGCCGTTGGACTCATCCGGCTGTTTTATATTTAAAGTTCAATTAAGAAACCACATTTTCTTGCTGCTCCTTTGCATTCAAAACCCATGGAGCACATAAATTGATTTTTATTATACATAAATTACACCATAAAAGACGAGAAAGTTGAAAAAATGTTAGTGAAGAAAGTTGAATAAAAAATTATGGCCTGGAGAACCAAGTTAGTAATGACGTCAAGACAATAACTCCAATATGGTCTATGGACATGGCTATCCCACAGACTGAGCTAAAATATACCACTGATGGTATCTCTCGCTGGCACGTATATATACATAAGCAATGTGAAACATGCTTTAGGCCAACATTAGCTTAAGGACTACCAGTATACTTAAAATGTAGGTAAACTGTCAAAATTGAACTTCAGTTTTTCACCTGAACCCAAAATTTCATCTTTTGATTAGAAACTGGAAGTTGTCACACTTGGCACTACTGGCCCTTATCAGTGTAGAGAATACATTCACCACATCGCCACATCCTCCAGCACTGCATATGGCCTTGGACATCTTTGCCCACTTCTGTCAATGCCTGGGCCAAGACAGATGTAAGAACCTGCAATTCTTGGTGTATGGAATAAGGTCTGAATGACACAGTGCCTCTCAGGCCCCTCCCAACTTGGTTTGGTTTGTTGGAATCTCAGACTCTGATCTACTCTCTGAATTCCCTACAGTCCTTAAACAATAGACTCTGTCATTCTTAGTATCTCTGTCCAAGCAGTTCCCTCTTCCTTTCTGCCTAGAGGGCTCTAAACTTACCATGAAGACTTAACTGAAGTGTCAGTTCCTCTATGGAACTTTTCAAAATCACTTCTCAAGCATTCCTGAAGCACTGTTTCTATTAGCACTGTAATAACATTTATTTCTGTATGCCCTCAAAATCTGTTTCTTATGGAGGACAACTCTGAATTATCTCCCTATGTCCAGTCTTTTACAGTGTCTGGCATCTACTAGATATGAAATGAATACATAAGAAACAAAAATAAAGTGAACAAATGAATGAAAGAATAAATGCCTCCACAAGAATTTCTGTACTGCAAAAATATATAAAGCATTTGATGTTTACAATAAGGGAAATGACTATTCAAGATCAACTTCTGAATTTTGATAATGATCATAAAGCTTTCAGATAGCATTTGTTCAAAGTTCCTGTTCATCATACCCTTGTCAGGAAAACAAATCTCAAGAAAACAAAGTGTAGGTAGTATTAGAAAATAAAAAAGTGATCTAAATTAACCAGGTGGCAAACTTTTGGGCGGAGTGGGAACTGCAGTGCCATACTAAAAAATGGTAGATAATGAAAGAAATCACATTACGTCTCCCTGTAAGGTGGTGACCACTCTGGCAGTGGAAACTGGAACACTTTAAACCAAGGTAGGCTACAGTATTTTATAATGATCAGAGGCTCCATGCAACTAGTCCTGGCTTAGTAGTTGTGGGTTCAAATGATGGACGTCACTGCTTAGCCAAAGCACTTAAATGCCAGCAAGAAACCTTCCAGACTGACCTTTATTTTTGCAGCAGCACATGAAACATTCAAGAGAGCCTGAGACCTGGAACAAAAAGACAGGGACCTGACCTGCTGACGTGCATGGACTCATAGCATGACCAAGAAAACAACCTTGCTGTTACAGACCTCTAAAAATGGGGATGTATTTGTTGCTCCAGCATCAGAAAGACTATCCTGATTGATACAACTTATTGATTCTGCTTTGTTGTAAATGTCAGATCTAAGACTAATGGTTAGGGATTTCAGGAAGACAGAGCCTACGTAATATTAAGAAAAAATATCATGAAGTGCACAGAGATGGAATAAACTACTTTGGAAGTCATTCATTCATTCACATAATACATACTGAACTCTACTCTGTATAAAGACTCTGCAAATAAAAGGTTTGCTATTGTGGAAATAGTGAGTCCTGCTTCCCCCAAGATGTCTTCATTGATTGAATGGCCCTAAAGGTTTGCCTGGCAAAAAGTAACTTTCAAAAGTATCTTCTGTGATACTTCACTGGTTGTATCAACTTTTTTTTTTTTTTTTTTGTCTTTTTGAAACAGTGTCTCACTATGCAGTTCAGGCTGGCCTTAAGCTCACTTTGTAGCTCAGGCTGGTCTCGAACTCACAACAATCCTCCTGTCTCAGCCTCCTGAGTGCTGGGATTACAAGCATGCGCCTGCATCAACTTGAAGAAGAAAAACCCAACTAAATTGGATCAGCACAGTTGTTAGTAGCTGAAGCGATTTGCGGAAGACCGAAGACCCACCCTGGGCGGGAGTGACACCAACCAATAGTACTGGTTTGTGGCCTAAATGGAGTAAGAAGGAAGTGAAGAGAGAAGGCTTTCTTGGAAGGAGCTTGGTCTCCACTTCACCTTGACATCCCTCCAGGCTTTCGGGGCAGATTCTTCAGCCTCCAGCACAGACCCTCCAGCCTTCTGATAGGGATTCACTGCAGGGAGCCCTAGGCCTTCAGCTGGATCTTTCGGATCTTCAGGGCATACAGACTCTTTGCACTCTCTCATACCTGACTGTGAGCAGCTAGGGTGGCCAATCTCGTCAATTCTTATATATTTGTATATCTTACATTAACACTGACACATTTTTCAACCTGAGTTTAAAGACCTCTATTTACTCCTACTCCAAAAAGAAGAAAAAAAATCTGTTTTCTCATTTGAAACCCTATAGTGACACACTGAGCTAGCTTTTCACGTTTCAGGGTCATTTTCCTACCAAATAAACTCCCCTAAAGGCCAACACTGTTTTATCCCACCTTTTGTATTTTTCTTATATTTTTTTAGTAGCTAATGCTTTATCTTGTTGTAGCTTTTGATTCTCGCTGCTATTATTGACCATTTGATGTATTTCAGATTTAGTTGTCATTAAGCCATTTAATTTACATTTAAAATCTCATAGCATAAAAGTATTACTGAATCCATTCTGGCTGCTATAAGAAAATACCTTAACTGGGTAAGTGCTAAGCATCAGAAACATACTGGTCACATTGCTACAGGCTGGGAAATGCAGGATGCCTTTAGATTTGGTGTCTTGTGAAGGCCTGCTTTCTACTTCACAGATGGCACCATATTGTGTCTTTATGTAGTGGATTGGATAAGATTGCTAGCTGTAGTGCTTCTATAAGGCAGCTGTGTCACACATGAGGGTTCCACCTCTTCATACTGTCACTTTGAATACTGGGAGGACACTAACATTCAGACCTAATAACTTCCACCCAAGATGTCCTGTTCTCCTAAAAATGCCCTCAGCCTTGTGCTGCTGCCTATTCGGCCAACTACAGTATTTCACAAACATCTTCACTCAGTAAGTACTTTATGAATCCCTACTATGTGCCAGGGTGAAAGGCTCACATGGAATTTATCAAACTGTATTATTTAAGACATTGCTGGGAGCTCTCTGTGAAACACTCTGAGGGTGGGGGAAGCAAAAGGTTTAGAGCACAGTGTTTGCTTGGTTTAACCCTGGGGAGTATCACACATTAAATTATGGGGGCTTAGATGAAGAAAATTTGGGGAAATAAATGTAAGCATGTAAAGGAGAAAAAAAGCAAACCTTTTTCTGAATTTCAAATTTCTGTTAAGCACCATTTCAGGCTTTCAGAATTGGAGAACCATTGGCTATTACAAAATATTAATAAGCAGTAATTAAAGACTGAGAATATATATATTTTCCCCTTCTAAACCTGAAGTGTTTCTCACAGGGAAACACTGGTATCATTTAGGCAACTCAGCATCTTAGTAACTGAAGGCAGGAGAATCTGATGACTCCTGAGACCTGTAGGTATAGAAAGTGGATCAGAGAGGAATACTTGTGTTTGTCTTAGTTTTGCCCAGTGCAACCATTTACATGATTTTACTTTGCTTTGCAGAGCTAGGAGTTCAGGTGCACATTTGTATCTTTGTGAGGGGAGGTGTTAGCTCCTTGAAAGAACACTAATTAACATTTTCTTTGGATTTTTGTGTTTTCAGAATTGTCTGCATTAATTATCAACAAAGAAAGGGATACATTTCAGTGCACTCAATATCCATGGATGGGAAAGGCTATGTCAGAAGGCAGCATAAATAGACAAGTTATTCTCCTTTATTTAGAAAATTCACACAAAACTACAGCACAGTTGATGTTTGTTGCGAGGACTTAAATCGTGAATCAACTACCGTGTAAAAGATAAAATAAGACTTCGCGGATATCAGGATTTTCCCAGTGTGCTTTATTCATAGACATCTGACAGAAGAGGACCCAACAGAGCTTTTAGGAAAAACTGAATTCACAGCCTACACTCACTTTCCAGGAACTCCCTGCAAATCGTGCTCTGCACTGGAGGGATGGAAATCGTAGCAGTTTTTCTCCTGTTTCCATATTTCCTTCTCTCTAAATACAATTATTTATGGGACCTAATGAGAGAGGAAGCCTTATGTGAGAGGAACTCAAGAAAGTGCAATTTCTAAAAATACACCCAGGCAGGTGTATTTTTCATTGTCTTAAACGGACCTTTTGCACTTCATGCTATGAAAGTCACAACTTCACTCTTTGCCAAACACGTACAAAGAGGAAAAGTAAAAACTGTTTTCTCTTCCTGCAATCCCCTTAACTTTGAGTGAACAGAAGTGTTCTGGTGACAGTTTCCCCAAGGCGACACGCTACGAAACAAAAGACCTGTTAGCTTCTTTGGGAGTGGGGGGGTAGGTGAGGTGGGGGGGTAGGACAGGTGGTTAAAATTCATCCAGTTCCAGATTTTCCCTAGCCTGGGGTCCTAATTTTTCAGGGGTCTTTCGAATTCCCCCATATGGTAAGGGTCCCTTGGCTCTTTCTCTCCTGAGTCCGCTGTTAATGAAAAGGGCATTTCTTGCCCTCTTTGACCCAGCTTTATTTCGGGGCGGGGGTGGACGTCAGTGTAGGCATCTCATTCGGGGAGGCTGAAAAGTACAGCTGCTGTCATGGGGATAAATACTGAAACAAATGGGCTGGGGCACAGAGTAAGGGTCTGTAAAGGAGGTCCCCCCGTCCTCCACCCCCACGTGCGGCTGAGTTGGGGTGCGGGACTCCTCCGCAGGGGGCTGAAAGGGAAGCTCCCGGGATGAAGGGAGAACAGTCCAGGCAGAAGGGAACGGGCCCTCTAGGAAAAGATCATCTCCAGCGGAACATTGAAGACAGGAACACACACACACACACACACACACACACACACACGCACACACACACACACAAACAATTGGCCCACATGCCCCTAGTGGAGAGTGCGACACCCCACGCAGGGTAGGGTATGTGTGGGGTGCTTCGCGGCCTCTTACCTGACTTCCTCCTCCGCTGGCACACACGACAGACTCCCCATTGTTGCCCCCCCAAAGACAAGCTAAACAACGAACAACAAGAGGAAGCCGCAGGCTGCGAGAGGAGGGGGGCGCGTGGTGGGGGCCCCGCGAGGTGAGGGGGCAGGGTGAGCGGGCGTCGCGCGGCGCGTCCCCAAGCGCACTCCCACGCGCCACACTTACCCCTCGCGGCGCAGGGTCCGGTCTTCGGCGCCGACCCCCGGGCGCGCCCCTCGCCCGCCCACCCCACACCCGGCCGGCGCCCAAGCAGGAGCCCCGGAGCGGCGGTGGCGGCGGCGGCGGCGGCGGCCGCGCGGCTCGGGCTCGGCTCGGCTCGGGCTCCGGTGCGCTCGGTGCAGCCAGCGGCCGCCGAGGCTCCCGCCGCCAGGGGGAGAAGCCGGGCGGGCGCTGGGGAGGCGGGCCAGGCCGGGCCGGGGCCAGTCCTCGCCGACAGCCCGGGAGCGGCGGCGGCGGCGCGGGCTCCGCAGAGCCCCCGGGCGCAGGGTGCCAGCCCCGGGCGCCGCGTCTGCATGCGCGCCCCGGCCGCTGCGGGCTCCCGTGGGGGGCGCCCCGGCCGCCGCGCTGCGCCTCCAGACTGCGGGCGCCGCGACCGCCGAGCCGGGAGCAGCTCCCGCCGGCCCCCTCCCCCGCCCGCCCCCGCCCCCTCCCCCTCCCGTTAACATCTCCTCCTCCCCTCGCCTCTTCCTTCCCTCGGCCCGCGCGCTCGCTCGCTCGCTCGCTCCTCGCCTCGCTCTCCCTTTAAACGCCCACTTCGGATGGGGAAAGAAGACAACTTGAAGTCAAGTTGCGATTAACTTCGGCGGCTGCCGCAGCTCGGCGGCGGCGGCGGCGCAGACCAGGCTGTAGCGGCCGCCGCGGAAGTCCGACGCCCGCGCGCCAGCCAGCCCGGGAGCCGACCGGCCCTCCGGCCCGCGCTCCGTCGCCACCACCGCCGCCCCCAGCGCTCATGCCTGAGTGAGTTCCGCTCCTTCGCCCCCGGTGCCCGTGCTCCCCGCGCTCCCGTCGCCCTGTCTCGGTCTCTTTTTCTTTTTCCGCGATGAATCCAAACTTCTCTGTAGCACCCACCCGCGGCGCCCTGGCCCTCCGGGCGGCGCCGGGCGCGGGGTTCTCCGAGCCCTTCGCGCCCGCACCTGGAGCTGGGAAGGGTGGGTCGGGGAGCGGGGGCGAGCGCGGGGATGGAGACGTGGAGATGCCATTCATTCTCGCAGGGTGGGGACGGCCGGCACACCTGCCCTGCAGACCTGCCCGAGCAAACTCCTTTGGGTCATCGCTGTGGGCTCTTAGAAGATCCAGGGCGAGTGCAAGGGGCCAGGAAGGCCGATGGGCGAGGGGGCATCTCCGCGCCCCGAGGCGGGCAGGCGCCAGGTGCCCAGCGGAGTGGGCTGGGAGGGGCGTGGAGACGGCCCCCACCCGGCCCCGAGTCGGCTCCGCATCCTCTTCCTGCTCATCTGCGCCTTCCTCCGATCCCTGCCAGCGCGCCTGGCTGGGAGCGGCGGCGGAGAGGGCCCCGGGAAGTTTGTGACAACTTCTCCATCCCGAGAACCACTCGGGCAGGCGCTCAAGTTGGAGCCCGGAGTTTCGAGCTGGAGCACTCGGCGTTGGGGCCCTCGCCTGCTAATGCGAGGTCGGTCCGGGATGGGCTGTCAGGGCGCACGCGGGTGTGCATTCGGGTTGGAGGCCGGAGGAAGGGCTGCCCCCTTAGCCGGGCCGGGACCTCACAGGTGCAGCTTCAGGGTCTTCCCGAGACCCCCTCTTGCGGTTCGGACCCGAGCGCTGCGGCCTTCTTTGGGAGCTGGGCCATTGCCGAGGGCCCTCGGGCGGCGTAACCGGGTTTTGGGTAACTAGTGCCAGGGGCAGGAAGCAGGC